>JADANM010003811.1:2370349-2389766 GCA_026213755.1 Eurema hecabe | reverse complement strand
GCCTTACAAACGTAAATTTAAATAGGCCTCGCAAACGTAAATTTAAACAGGCCTCGCAAACGTAAATTAGCCAAGACAGCCCTCAGGCTACAATACATTATCTTACGTTATGAGAAGATATGATATGTTATACTGTTATTTATAAATAAATTTCAGGACTGACCATTGAACTTGGCACACATTTAGATTTCACTTCTTTTGTCGTTGAAGTCAACAACCAAGGCATTTATCATAATATTGCACTTGGCTCTCATTTCACATTTATGTTTTATATGTGTTGTGTGATCTACAAAATTAGTTCATAGATTTTAAAACGTCTTTTTAATTAAATGAACGTCCCGCCCAATTAAAAGAAAATACAAAAGAATTAATGAACTTCCTTTGTATGACCTTGTATTATGAGACTTATTACACACTACAAATAAAAAACGAATTTAATAATGTTATATCTTTAATTAAATTTAACTAATTTGTACAAGTAAATTTTAAAGCATCCTAACTTTGTTGACAAAATGGTAAAAATGAGATATGTATGTGTAAAATTGACCAATGGAAAATAACAATATAATATGAATTATATAAAGGTATATTTACAATGTGTATTATAGATTTCATTACAGGCATATATACAAATAGTTTTATTCAATAGAAGATGTGATTAATTTATGATGTTATAAAGCACACCCTACAAAAGTAAGCTGTCTAAGAATAAAATAAAAATAGAATCTAAGAATAAATCTTATGGAAATATTGTATAAGACACATACTGGACGGACATAATATTCTTATTATAAGGATGAAAAAAATGCAGAAGCCGTAGCTTCAAGAAAAAAAGCTGCAATCAGCAACGTATTATAAAATTTCAAAACCCTATCATAACACATAGTTACCTAAAAATAAATTTGATCACAATTGTAATGACATCGTGTCCAACTAAGAGATCTTGCGTGTTTAATTTAAATACGGAAATAAGAAGCGAATTGTTCATGATATAAAGTATAAACAATAGTCTAAAAATATATTTATTATTTGACTATCATATTTTCATTCGGATTAATATTTTTAACTATCTTCGAAATTATAGATATAGAACTAACTAAAAACTTAAGACTGGCAATACCAACCAAATTTAAAATAACGTAGCAATCATCTAAAACGGTTTTTATATCGATTTTGCGAATATTTTTTGTGATATGGTATCATTCCCTTAGACTTAATTATAATAACGTATTTAATTTAAATTTTACACAAAAATACGCATTATATAAAGCAGAAATATATTAAATATAAATGCGAACTTACATGATAATGAAGTGAACTATTTTAAGGCGACCTTAATCAGTCTTTAGTTTGCTTTGTATTAACCATATTATGGTAAAATATATATATTTATATAATTTGATGTAGGTATTTCTATTACCTGTCATAATATATAATATTAATAACACTAACTTATAAAGAATGAATATTTCTATGAACTATAATATATTGTAACAGTTTACGTAATTAAATTAATGCGGTAATATCGTCTGTTATAAAAATAAATTGCGTGTCGGCAGATATTATGTAATAAAAATGACTACCTACAATCCGTATGGTTAAAGATTGATCTAAAAAATAATATATTTAGTAATTATTTTTTATTACATCTCTCTTGTCTCTCTCTTTCTTACATCGATATAGTTATAGCTGAAAGAAAGAGATGGTTTAGAAGGATATCGAGGATATAATTTCGTAGGATAGGTATCGAGTTGTGATGAGTTGAAATGAAGAATAATTGTGACGTCATCATACACTATGTCTTCACATAGCAGTTTCCAAAGGCTGGCTGTGTGAGCGATTGGCTTCTGTCATCGGTGGAGTGTCTTCGAAGTCGAAGTTGGTTTCGAGAATGGCTTCGGAGTGAGATCGCTCGTGAAGTTCGGGTGAGTAGGGTATGTCCTGTGACGTCACGGGGCTGGAGTCGTAGTCGTAGTTCGAGTACACAGGCGGACTGGGGGCTTCTTCATAGTACTTTTGTGGTTCTGTATACAGATAAATCGAATTAAGCTGATAAACATATTATAAGCAATAAAACATTTTAATTGTACCTTAATGATTAGACAAAATATTAAAAGTAAAGTTTTTTCTGTGACAATATTATCATTATTATTGGATTTAGATATTATTAGTGTAGCTTGCGATGGACGGGGCACATGTTGAGAGAAAAGAATGAGAAATGGACTAGAATAATAACGGAGTGGTGCCCAAGAGAAAGCTGCCGAAGCAGGGGAAGGCAGATGAAGCGATGGGAGGATGATCTGAAGAGAGTAGCGGGCCCAGAATGGCAACGCTTAGCAAGGGTTAGACCCAAGTGGAAAGCCTTAGAGGAGGCCTTTGTCGAAGGACAAGCTGTAGTAAGGGGAGAGATTTTAGAAATAAATTTAGTTTAGTTGGTAAAATGTTAAAAAAGCTGGTAAAATGTTAACTACAGCAATAAAAGCTTATTTTATTTTTATTTTATTTTTATTTTTAGTGTAGCTTGCACATTAATATTTTTTTTTATTTTTTATGCATTTTTAAAGTTATTTATTTCCTACTGCGTCGAAGCTAAAAGTTCTTAAAATTTTTAATGCTTTGTTGTTATTGATTATTGATTTTTAAATAGAAGGTTTCGTTAAAATTCTATAAGATATAGTTTCATGGCCAAACCTTTGTTACTACAAGAAATTATTACCTGGGGCAGTCCTTTGTGCAAACGTGGTAGTGGAATGTTGCGGCGTCTCTTCCGGGATGCGCGAGCGCAACTCCATCAGGAATGAGAGCTTTGGTTGCGATTCGTAGTTCGGGGCTCCATAACTGATAAAATATTTTATTTCATTAAAACATTAATAGTGAAGAATATTATTTCTGTTGGAACAATATATGAATACTTTAACATATCATAAGCTTTTTCTGATTTTAAATCTTTTGATGATTGGTTCTACTGGTTGTATATTGTCTGTAGTCAATAATACTTGAAAAAGCATTAAATAGGCTAGGGTTAGTTGCGTCCAGAGAGTATTAATATAATATACTGGGTCGCGGCCAGAAGTGGGAACGTGTCGGATGTGCGTTATGTGTTCTGTGTCTTTTGAAATTCGAACGTTGGTGGTACATATTATTGGGTCCGTATAATCTGTAGCTACTAGCTACTCACCCATAGATCTTTCCTTCTCGTTCTAACTCCCGCTTCTTAGCGAGCGGGTCGTCAGTCGCGCCGCGGAGCGGGAGCGTGTCGGACGTGTAGTACGCGTCGCGCTCGCTCTGCGGCGACAGTGTGTCTTCCGGCGACAGCCCGCCCGGGTGGTGAATGATTGGTAACTCTTCAGTTGTTACTGTGTTCATAGATGGCGCCCCGCTCGTTGCGCCTGAGTTGTCGCGGTAACCTTTAATGTATTGTATTTTTCAGTTAATAAATACAAAAATAAAGCTTTTAACTCTGTATTCATCTATAAAAGAATTGGAGGGTACCAATTACCCATATATCAATACTATACCATACGAGGGTACTCAAATAAAATTTACAATCATTAATATTTTGTATCCTACCTTCATTTCTATACGCCAAGTTGTAAGGCCTATTTAAAGGAACGTTTTGGGGCACACTGTACTCGGGTGACGCTGGCTTCTTATTAAAGGTGCTGTGTTTAAGTTGTATTATATTATTGGGGTTATGCGCTTCATAGATGTCGAAACTTTGCGTATCTTCGAGAGAGGAATTGAATTGACTTTTTTCCATCGATTCCATAGAAGTTGTAGATGCAAGCATCTTTTTGTAATCGGAGGCTTTTGTTAGCGTGTCTGTGGATCGTGTACTCTGAAAAAAATGGTGGTTAAAGTCTCATTTTCTCACATTTACTTTTATATTCTTACAATTTCATTAATCGTATCAAAGTTTACTGAAAATAATTCATGAAAGGATGCATTCAAATAGTTCCTAATAATGAAAGTTTACAAGGATATATGAATGGTTGTTTCTCTTTCCCACGCAAACCTCCAAACATCTCCAACAATCTGAAAGCCTACATACTTAAATATTACAGCATTTCAAAAACTTACCATCTGTGCCAATTTCCGTCTATACGTGTTGTCGGGGAATCCGCCATTAATGCTTCCGATAGAGCGCACTGAATGCAGCGACTGTCTTATTGAGTTGCGACGTTCTAGACGCTGAAGATGTCTGCACGAGATAATTATTATTGGACATAACACCGTTATATTATGTAGGTCATCGAATATCACCTACGTTATTGGGTGATAACATGATTTTTTATTTAGTCGGGTGTTACCAAAGTTAAAACAAAATCCCATATGGGGAGACCCTTATAAGCAATGTTTTATCTAAAATGACTATTGTTATTAAAAGCGGAGTCTGATTCTTTCCTTGATTGATTTAAAAATTTAGAAGTTAGTTAATAGGGTAAGATCCGCCATTAAAAGCAAATTTTCAGAGAGAGTAATTTCCTAGAACGTACCTATGTTTGGACTTAGAGTACCAGCAGATAAGCGCCAGTATGACCAGTAGCACAGCAGCTGCCAAAACGCCTATAAACGCCACAGCCAAAGTATCCCCTTGCCACGACAGTGGATCTATCGTGATCTTTGGATCTGTAAGTAACAAAGTTAATGAGGTTCATGTGAAGAATCTGATTTTCCAAGCGTGCTACTTACCCGAAAACAGATAACTAATTATATGAAAATGATTTAGAGAACAAGACTCTAGCCACTAGCCATACATTTTTTAGGTGAGTGGGTTTATGAGTGACGGATTTCCACAAATACCATCGCGTTTTCCAGAATAGTATTTTTAAACAATCTTCTCTTTATCCATAATAATCTTTTGGTTTTGTTACTGCTGCAGATTTTCGAACAACGTTTCGAATAACGCTTAAAACCTTTATAGTAAAATAGAAGGGGAATAATAATGAATAATCCTCTCTATAGAGAGGACATTTTCAGATAATTATTTAGATAAAGCAAAGTTGGAACATAGACAATTAAAGACCAGACGGCTAGCGTTAACTCATAAATAACCCCCAACAGCCGAATTAAAACCCTATATCCCGAACTTTCTAACTACCCTCATCTCTTACTTACCAATTTCACATATAAAAGCGTTCTTTTGACTGCAGTCAGTAATCTCCACAGTGGTGAAGGCGAAGGACGTGCACTGCGTCACGTAGTCGATGTGGTTGACCCACACGCGGTCGCCATATTGGAACCACTGGTTTTGTCGCTGAATGAACTCGTACAGCGCCTCGTAGTTGCCAGTCACGTAAGGCATCGACGCGTTGTCGGACTGTCAAATGAAATTCAACAGTATATAGTATAAAACAAAGTCGCTATTTGCGGCTGTTCCTATCTTTGAAACTATGCAACGGATTTTGACGCAGTTTTTTAATATTATGCATATAATATGCGTGCGAAGCCGGAGCAGATCGCTAGTATATTAATTATTAATAATAAAATATATGTTTATTATATGTCGTGTCTCTGGCATGTCTGTGATGGAGTGATGGTGGTCATCATGTAGCCTGATTTGTAACTCGTGTTGTCATAGCTCGCTAACCGCTATTATTTTAAAGCTGTCATTATTTCTACACTTCTAACAAGTTGGCCGAATAAATTATACAAGAGTTTTAAATAAGCTTTAAATAATAGTTTTAAATAATAACCAATCTATCATTTGTCATAGATAATATTAAACGGACGTTTAGTTATTGAACGGACAGATTAAAACTGCCCCTTCATCAGCCATACAGTCAAATCCAGAAACTTTGTGTGGATATACTTATGCGGTGGATCTACTAATTTCTTTAACAATATTGATAGTAAATGATACTTTAGCTAGTATAATATGACAACTTACCAAGCAAAACAGCCTAGCTTCTTCATACGTCATCGGGGCACCAACATACATATAACAAGTCCCCGCGACCGCGTCCCAGCCAGGAGGACATTTTCCTCCCCCTAGCACTGTCAGGTTATTCATATAAAACGGCCTATAATCCACTTCCAGTAGCATAGGGTTATCGGACTGGTCTCGTATGCGACCGGCCACGGCCAAACTTTCATTGTAACTCCAGTAATTATGCTTTGCATCTATGCGCGTACGCCACAGATCTAACGCGCTGAAATTTCGAGTTATACATTTAAAGTAAGGCTGAAAAGAATTAAGAAAAAAAACAAAATGTCATTATAACCTCAAAATTTATAGTTCCATGTCACCACTCACCTTATAACGTTCGGATTATAATCGAAAAAGCTAGTCCGGTCAGCCATGCAACAAAAACATGCGATAAATAACATTTCACCATAAATAATTTTAATATTATTGACGGCCGAATATTGAAACGCAGTTCAACTTTAAGAACGTCTCGCGTTCAGTTATTTTGACAGTTTTTAGATTTGTACAACACTCAAATTTATTTTATTAGAGTCGTACTAACATTTGATTTACGTTTCAGAATTCGGACAAATGTATATTATGCCCATTTTGTTACTAACGATAGTTAATCAATTGTAATTGGATAACCATTTGATTATGTTTAGGTCTTTATGTCATGCAAATCTTACTTAATATACATAGATATAGTATAATATAAAACCTTATTATATATAAAATTTTGTTCTTTTTTGTCATACTAGAGAGAAAAAAAGTAAATTGTTACCCTTGTTCAAGTAAAAATTTATATGAAATGAATAATTAATCAATAGTTTTACCAAAATTTACTCTAGGTACTAAATGGTTAAGGCTACCAACACCAGTAATACTCAATACTTACATGGATCTGTTAACGGTTATCATTTCATAATCGTTGTCGGGGTTAAAGAATATATTGTCGACATAGTGCTGCCCCGCGGTGCCGGCTACCACAGTCGCCCGCCCCTCGCGGTCCAATGCGTAGTTTCTGCAAATACGAAATCATTACATAGTATAGAACAAAGCTTTCTTCTCTCTGTTCCTATGTATGCTTAGATCATTAAAACTACGCAAACGATTTTTATGTGTTTTTTTAACATGTAGTTTTTATATGATACATGTATAATATTATATTCGTGCGACGCCGGGGCTGGTTTCTAGTTATAATATAATTAAAAGCAAGCAGTTTTATAGAGGCTCTTAAAATAACTTATTGCGGATTTGGTAAAAAAAAGGACCTTCGAACCATTGCAAACGAGATTCTCTACTTTGTGTACAATTTAAATTTCAATCAAAAATGATAATAAAATAGTAATAGAATGGAGTACAATACTTAAATATGAAAGAAAAATAAAACCAAAATGTATAAGTTAAAGGAAATAAAAAAACTTTTGCGCAGCGTATGCTGAACCGTGCCAGCGATCGTAGCGCTGATTTTCATAAACACCTATCAGAATTAGACAGAAGAGAATATCAACTAACTATAGCTAATATTGTTTCTATTATTGGACTTACTTGTAGAACCCATTGTGCGAAGTAGTCTGGTATATGGGTAGGCGGACTTTATCAAAACCGGACACTTCCAAGATCCTCATGCCGGTGTTATCGTGCACGTAATTGTGCGTGAAGTTGGACACCACTTGCCGCAGCACTACCACGTCCTTGTACTGCGCTCGATTGCGTGTTATATAGTTACGGTAGATGGTCACTTCTTGGTATGGTGACGATTGACGACCTGGAATTTTGTATTTATAGTTTTATCCAAGTGGTTTCCACTTCCGCACTTATCAGGTTTAAGGTAATATCCATGGTCTAATCTAACTGCATGTCGAATTTCATCCCGTAAGTAGTATTTGCGTGAAAGACTAACAACTATACGAATACCTTACAGGCTTGTAAGTTTATTATAAGGATGCAGGAAGGTGCAAAATTATAAGTTAATAAATCAATTGTAAGTATCTATTGCAATAATATCATAATTCATATTCTATTTGCTAGAATAGTGAAATTAATTCAATAAATAAAACCTTGATAACTTACAAATAACAAACGAAAGATAATAAAATAAGTGAAAATGTTATATACCCTCAAGTTGCAAACACGGCAGGTCATGGTTTCCAAAGAACAGATTGTTGTGAATCCAGCCTCGGAGCGAAGTCGCCGAGCCGCGAGAATCAGCTCGTACTAACAAACCTCCTACGTTGTTTCGGACTAGATTATTCTAAAATTGAACAATATTTATTTAGATTCTAAACGTTGTAAGAGCTAGGGGGTGGCTTTTGAATCGTCACGGTAATATAGACCAATTAGGTAAGAAAATCTATATAGGTTAGAAGAGAAGAGTAAGAAGCGACAATATTCCAATGGATTTTGTTTTTTTCCAAAATTATTACTACCAAGAAACACACCACTACGGAACCTTGGACTAGAATAAGCTTATAGTAAAGAATTATGATGACACATTTAATAATTAATGAACACTTATAAAAATTAAAAACAGACACTGCAGTGACCTTTTGTAGTTACATCCAGAAGATGGTGAATAAACATATTTTAAATGAGATTAACTAAAGCCATAGTACTCACCCTAAATACTAAAGTCTGCGTATTTTGTACGTCTACCCTCACAGCAGCTGCGCACGTAGTGAAGTTACCGTACAGTTTCAGGCAATTGTCATTGAATTCATTCCGTATTACAGCCACGAAGGGATTCACTTCCCCCACAGATTGGTAGCTTATAGCCCCATCTCGGTTATTGGTGAACACACTGCTTGATATATTGTGTTGGACGTCACGATCTGAAATTCAATCATTATTATTTTTAAGTTTATAAAAGTTGGACGAGAATGAGGATGGCAATTTACTAGATACCTGTTAATAATAAAAATATAATTGTAGAGATGTTTTTAAAGTGAAGACTTACTTAATCCAATAGCTGATATGGGCAGTGTGACGATCTCAGCAATAAAGCCATGGACTGAAGAAGCACCGTTGGCAAATAATTTAACACTTAGACTAGCCCCATCTGTTTTAAACAATTTCTTCTCATGCGGCGAACCATTTTCTAGATAACCAAACTGAGGCGCTGTTATATTGTATATATCCCCATCGTACAGCGTTATAGAATCCCTCTTCCCATAATTCATTGTATGATTAAATAAATTAAACTGTAACAGCCTAAATCCAAATGGCTTCACTCTGAAGGTACTTTTAAATATTTTCACACAGTTAACTGGATTGTTGTCATATTTATAATAGAGCAGCACCCTTTCTTCAACAGTTACCACTTTGGTACTATCGCAAATATCAATTAAAGAAAACAAATGATATGGCAAATTAAGATCCTTCAAAGGAGTAAAGCTAGATTCTTCAGATTCTCTTCCTTCACCAGTTAACGATATAGCATTTACACCTTCTCCTAGTATATCGATGACGGAGTTGAACATCATATTAATAGTATCTGTCGGAGACACAACGTTAATACCATGATGTGCACACTTTGTTATGTTCACGTTCTGAATGTGAGGGTTCCGGATTATACTTTGTATTGCTGGTGACTTTTCATTATGCAGTATACCAGCACCGATTATTTGAATGTTGCGCAACGTGCTTTCGACTTTCTTCATCGTTTCGTGTGTATGATGGTCGTGGATTCTGTGCTCGTATAGCGAATATTCGAATTCAGGATTCGCGAATCTTATTCCACCCCAATAATCGAGGTTTTCTTCTAGATTTCTAGAGCCACAATGTATAAAAATAAAATCGGAGTCCCATCTACACTCATGCCTATGACCATAGAGTTGCCCGTTCAAGCGTATGGGACAATCTTCATATCGACTTTCAGTTCCAACACATTGTAATGGCTCTGGCCAAGACCAAATTCTTGATAATGAATTACTGTGATACTCAACCCGCCGATCATGAGCAAAGAATATGTTTATTGGATCAAACCCTAACTCTCGGCAAACAACTTGAGCATTTCTTTCGGTAAAACGATTATCGCACATTGGGACCCATTGTAAAGTGGTTTTATTATAGTACTCTAAAAACCCTTCATTTATCCTATCCAAACTATTGTCACTTGAAGAACAATTTCTTCCAGTGCACAATCTAATAGAGTCTTGGACTATTAAGGTTTCCAGTTGCCTTTGTTGCCGGTGTTTAATATAATTAGATGAATACTGTCCAACTTCTCTCTTTTCAATTCGATTTTCTATATCGTTTCGCAGAGTTAAAGGTTTCATAAATATTGGCATTTGACTGTGGCCAATTGCATTTAATGTGCCCATAACCAAAATACCTACGTTAGGGGCAAATTCTAAAATAACACCAGGATTTATGGTAAGGGTCACATCGGGCATGACTGTTATATCTGCGTTAACTATATAAGGTGCTATACGCCCATCCAAGGTGAGATCAGATGTAAGACGGCCTCCAAGGGTATTTACATCAACAACCGATTCTTGGCTAAAGGTGACTGAGACACTGGAATCGAAGCTATCTTCTAACAAATACGGCAAGTAAGTGGCTATGGCATGATTGTTCCAGTCATCAAAATCAAAAATAAGATTCCTTATTTCTTTTTCATCCGATGTGCCCCACCAATTTTCAGTAACATCTAACAAGTTATTTATTTTCGCTGTTTTTATTCCAGCAACGAGTATATATTTCAACGCATTGTTGCTAAACAAGTTTCTAGATACTTTTACTTTTTGTATACCTTTGAAACCGATTACGTAGGTAGGATCTGTAGTCCTCATCACAGTGCCACGGTTTGTTTGCATAGAAAATCTATTATTCTTAAGCTGATTATAAACAAATACGGCGTATACAAATCCCATTATTTCACTTTGACTGTCCATGTTGAATTGGACCATGTATTGTCCATTGTTTCTTTCTATACTATTACCATCTATCTTCATTTTCTTTTCCATTCCTCGTATGGAAATTAACCCAGCTCGGCAAAAGTTATCGGTAAATACATTTTTTGTTAGATTGACTTCAGCAAAATGACCATCTATGACCACCCCGAAATTGTGGTTATTTCTCCAAGTGTTATTGTTCATATACACTGAATGGGTAAAATTTTCATTGTATTGCCAAACGTACGGTAAACCGATGTCAAAACCACCGTACCTATTTCGTTCTATTGTATTATCTTGTAGTACATAATGATACAAATTGTTTGAACTTCTTAAATCTCGAGCAAAGTGGTAAATACCTTTGCCATTATCAGTAATCAAACTGCTGTTTATCATAAGTGTGATTTCGGTAATATTACTTTCATGGATATCCCAAAACGGCGTATTAATGTACATAGCTTCTTCTATATTATGCGCTATTTCACAGTTTATTATTTTTATGGTTTCATTAGCTTTTCTAAGGAAATGGTCACCGAGTTCATTTAAATATCGGTTATAATACAATGCTTTGATACCTTTGGTATTTCCTTTAATTTTTGTATTGGAGACTTGGAGAGTTGGCACCGGGCCTTTAATAATTTTATTTCGGATATTTTGTACAGGAGCAACAATGGTGCTAACTACCAAAACGACTCCTCCCAATGCATTTACACCACTGCTGTACTTAAGTACGACACCGAAGCTGTTACTTGTCGTCGGAAAAGTGGACAAATCACGATCAAGGCACCATATTGTACTCCCTGCATGAATATTTTGAGAATCATATATACAGATACTTTCCGTTGAAAAATTATGAATAGGGTTTAAAAGCTGTAAGCCGAGTACATAGCCAGGGTTGCATTTGATGTTATATGTTTTTAGAATGTTTTCTCCGAACTGTTTAGTAAACACTATATGCCTTGTTTCACCGTTTGCAAGAGAAATATCTGTTTGATATTCTGGTATCATAATAGGACGATAGCTGGATTCGTCCATATTAAAACTTGCATCTAAGTTAAACCAACCCGCTATTTCACGTTGTTGCGGACCAGTTATGTGAGGATTGTGAGATATTCCTGCTATTTTATTATTCTCAATTGTGGAGCTGTAGACTTTTAGACCTAATTGTTTAAAGCTAATACCACTTCCTTTGTTTTCGCTAAACTCGGAATTTCTAACAGTGTTGATAGCATCAGCACCGTACAAATCTGAATATAATATACCTAAACCGTCGTGATAATTGTTCACAATCCTTACACTCTCTAATCCATGTCGAGAGAAGTCTATTTGTAATGCAGGTTTAAAGATATTAGATGAATAGTCAAGAAGACCAGCTTTCTCAATCGTTACGTATTGTAAATCAGCGCGCTCAGCTAAAACACTAAATCTTACCCCAGCCCAACTGGTTTCATAGCAACGTATACCAACATCATTCTCATGAGTACACGAATTCTCAAAACTTTCGACAGTTTCAGCTTTGCACTTCGTAATATCATTATCGAATTCTGTACATTCAACATTCGATAATATTATATCTTCTGTCATACCCGCACTCGGTATTTCGTTTGGCTCCAAAAACCAATCATCTGGATTTAATGCCAATCCTAATTGGTTGCAAACTAGTGCGGCGTTAATAATATTCCATTTATAATTGCATACAGTTCCCCAATTGCCGTCTAAGCGAACTTGTAATCGTCCTTCATATTGTGTTCTACCACCCAAAAGCCTTATAGGGACTACGGGTTCCATATATCCTGGTGTCGTCGGATCTACTTCAGGATCAGTTTCATATATAGTATCATTGCTCATTATTATTTCTTCCTTTAGAGTAAAAGTAATATCATTGGGACGTTTTCCTTTAGCGTCTAACTTTCCAGCAACCATCATGCCGATTGCTGGAGGAAATTTTAAGGTAACTCCGGACTGTAGTATTAATTTTCCACCAGGACGGATATTTATGTCTTTTACCACATCATAGTCTCCTTGTCTCAGTACTTCTATGCCTTCAACTTCTCCACCAACGACGTTTGATCCAGGTATATTAAATTGTGGTACATACAAAGAGTTATAATTTATCTGAGTAGCTCCCGGATTGCTACTGTGCAATAAATATGGCATATACACGATTTTAGCCAAATTAAATCTATCCTTCCGGTGGAATAATCTGTTGTAAACTTTTTCTTCCTCTCCGAAACCTAGCCAGTTATATGTACAGTTCAGTATTTTGCTTTGGTCTTCTACATGAGACCCAATTTCATATTGTGCTTCGGGGTTGTTAATGATATTTCTGAATACATCAATGTTGCTAGAGGCCAAAACTATAGTTGCGGCGACTCTACTTCTTGGCGTTAATTGCGGTGTACCATCGTTAGATTCAAATTGTTCTCTTATTTTATTGTCGCGTAAATAATTCCTTGAAAATAAAATGTACTGTATATCACTGTATGGTGACAATCCAAGATTTACTACAAAAGGTCCTCGATTTCCAAAAAAGTAATTGTGCTGTATAAGAAACTTTGCTGGTAGTATTTCAAACTCTTCTATATATTTTCCTTCCACTCTGTTCAAAATCACAATAGCTCCATAGTCCCCTTGTTCAAAATAATTATACTCTATTCTACCGATGACATTGAGAGCTGGTTGTATTTTAATTGGTACCCGTAAATTTTGATAAAACCGATTGTGTCCGATCTGCAAGTTTAGTATTTTAACGGGGTCGTTATGCATCCAACAAGTTGCAATATCTATAGTGCTTTCTACACTGGCATTGAACCAGTTTCCAGTAACATTTACCCAGCTGTCCCCACAAAAATTACCATGTAAAATTCCAACGTCTAAATTCTTAAAGATTTCGGAATATTCTATCACAGTTGTTTGATTCGTTGGTATGTATTCAGTTTCTTGTGTGGTATTTATCCACACTGCAATACCATACCGTTGATTTGAGCTTATAATACTTCTTGATATGTTCCGATTTCCACCTGTTACTGTTACGTTTATACCATCTCCTTGATTAAACGATATTCTACTTTCAGTGACGTTGATATCGCCTGCTCCATTCACAACTTGAAGCCCAGCGACGTGGTTATTATTAGAAATGGAGGTACGATGAATGTGGATTTGCGATCGTAAATTTTCTATAGCAATACCTCTACCATTATTGTCGGATATAATGGAATCTGTTACATTTAAATCGTACGTTTTGCTTACTCCTGATGTTAACCTTACGAATCCAGTTATATCAGTCCTAGTATTAGCGTGGAATCTCACGTACATCCGGCTTCTAGTAGACGATATACTCTGAGGTCGACTATGGTTTCTTATACTAAATGACATTAATAGCTTATCATCTGTAGTTAAGCCATCATATACGTAAATGTGGCCGGTATCATTTTTATTTGTTAATAGCTTTATAAAGCTGAGTGTTAAAACGTGATCGGGCCTGGTATAAAATTTTTGATGACAGTCGCGTTCCATGTTTGAATAACGCGATTGCTCCAAGGACATGACGATGGGAAACGTTTGGCTCGGTGTAGACGCGAGAGTACACAAGTCGAAGACTTCAGCACGATCGAAACGTTCATCAATATTCATTTCGTGTACCACGTATTTGACCCCGTCGCCACCGTTGTCGTGAATCAGGCAATTCTCAATCCTTGTCATGCCATACGTTGAATTCACATAAACCCCGTAGCCTCTATTGTTTTGTATTGTACAGTTGTTGAGAAGTATTGGAGCGTTAGGTGATGTAACGTTGATTGCATTGAATGCCGAGTTAGATATTTCGATATCATCCATGACCGGTGGTACTCCGATTATGTCTAGTGCACTCGTTGCATTGTTGTCTCTGCCGAGGCCTGCATTTTTAATAGTTATATGAGCAAGCCTGGACATGGAAGTGGGGACGTATAGGGTATTGTCTGCTGTTAGTATTCTCTCGTAAACGGCGTTTTCATAGCGTATTCCCCGCCAGTGAATACCGTAGGTTCTTATTTCGTTGTCATCGTGATGCGGTGAGCATTGGATAGCGAGATCTGGGTGATAGTCGCAGACGCCGGAGCCGAGTTGTCGTGACTGCCAATCGCATTGGAACAGATCGTATTCCGTGCCCTTACACTTGGGCTCTTCGAATAAAAGCCGCGCTCGCCGGCCGGCCTGCCTGTCCATCCAATTGTAAAACGTTCCACCCATGAAACCTAATTGTCTGCACGCCGTTTCCATGTCGTTAACGGTCCAACTGTAAAAGAACAAAAGAATATATACCCTTTTTGTTTTAAATACAATGTTGAAAAAACTATTGTTCGTCATGTTTAACGCTTGATAATTTATTATAATATTATTTTTGCACAAAATAATATACGTATAAATACATAATTTAAAGCTGATAGTAATAAGAAAAGAAAAAATATTTTACCATTCCAGTACCATACATCATAGTATACCTTGAATGAAATAGACTTTATGGTCCTATTGTTAATCAATTTTTACTTTACATATACATCTATAAGAAGAAATTTGCATACTTTCTCGAATTCGTACAGACGGACCGCCATTGGCCGCGATGCAATAACTGCACTCTCCCGGCGAGAATGGACGGTCCATCGACTAGTCGGATGTCGGGGAACGGCTTTGAAGATCGCCGCTCTTCCGTGCTAGTGAATGTGATTTTGTTGTCCCGGTGACCCTGAAAATGATTGGTTATAAGTTAGAACAATAATAAATACTCTTTTATCTCTATTTTATCAAATACTTTATAAATATTTGATGAAAATGCGTCTACATTAAATGCCCTTTGTTGTATTATTCATCTATGTAGTATTTTCTACATTAAAATAGTTTCTTATCGCCATAGTTACTTGGAAGATCGTTTCTAAGCCATGTCAGAACTATAATTTTTTTTTTCAAGTCGACATAATTTTTTCCAATTTCTCATTGCTTATTACTGTTGCTGTATACAATACTATTCGTATCAAAATTAACACAGGTGTAACAGCAGTCACAGCGTCTATACAATAAAACTAGGTATATAAGTTACCTAACCCGGAATTACAGTACAATTGTACTCAACAATATTGCTCGTTTTGCAACGTCTTCGTAACAAACTTATGGCTAACGTCCGGCGATTCACGGCTACCGCTTTCATCATTAATTGAATTGATAGTTTGCGAAACAATAACACTGTCCGGTTCCAAGATAATCAATTTCACCTGGTACGAGATTTGGTTCCTATTGGAAAAAAGATTGATCAGATTTTTTATAACTTTATAAAATTAATTGTGATATATTGGAATGACGTTTTGTATGATATATATTTCTATATATAGAAAGTTTAATAAAACATTTTTGTCTAGAACATTATAACAACATATATGTACCTATTTTTCGCTTTCATGTTAAATTTTTGTAGGTCCTTATATATCTATAATTTATGCCTTAACTTAATAATCTTTATTTATTAGCTTGTATCAAAAGCGTTTATACTCGTCTATTGCTACCAAATTTAGTATCGTGCGTGATTTGTCCAAAAGTAATTTACATAATAGCCGATCGAAGGCCTCATATGACGTCACATCTGATCAGTATGCGCGTACGCATCTAGTCCATACACTCTGCCCTTGCACTTGGCTGGTTTCCTGTCTCTCGATGCACCCCATTCAACTGGTCACGAACGATCGCCCAACTGTTACGTGGCGATAAATTACCAAATACTATGATGATTTTTATTCGGCTGTTTTGTCTGTATATTAATTTTCGGAAGCCTTGCGCACATGGCGTGTCTTATTACCTACTTACTTACTTGAATGGATCCGCGAACAAAAACTATTTACATTATTGGCCATTATGTTATGTATATGTACGTTTTTACAAAACACCGTAAACATCGTGTTACCCCAGTATCCAGTTACTACATTTTAGTTTCTTTGTTAATTAAACGGTATTTTGAATGGCGAATGGACTTGAAGTAACTTTATGTAGGCAGTGCGAAATACTGACGTCATATTAAGCACGTTAACCTTTATGAATAAGTCCTCTTTATATGTTTGGCAATGATGCCTTGAAGGATACCTTTCGTTTTAGTTTAGGCAGAACTTTGTGAATTCTTATAAGCAGATTTTAAAATTTTTGATACACAAAAAAACGTGACCATTTTTGTCCAATCACTTTAAGCGATTGTTTTTAACGTTTTTAATGTAGACTACACGTCCTATATCTTATCTATAAGAACATAGCAAATCATACCATTGAACGATGCTTTTTAATCTACAAGTTTTCTATCCATGAGACCAAAAAACAAGTATTTAAAAGTGTTCAATCGCCTGTAGGTACATCCCAAAAGCCTGTTTACCAAAATTTTCTATGTATGTACATTGTTAGCGGTCCCATTGTCAACGGGTCAGGTAGATAATAGATTCTTTAGTTCTATGATCAAAACAAAAATTCTTTGTTTTACGATCTAAAATAGCATACAACATAGCGTACATGCCTTCCTCGCGACATTAACACCTATCCCACCTGCACATGAACATCTATCCATTGTTCACAGTGTATTCCTACTTCCGTCGATGCACATCGCGTGGAATGTTAAATAAGCGTTACGTTCTATAATGTGACGCTATTTCTGCTTGGCGTATGATTCGTTACATCGTAGATTGGATTTTGATTGCATTCTCTTAGTACTAGGTTACTAAGTACATATTCGAAATACTAAATAATATTTATTACTTTATTTATTGAACGTAAAATGACTTAAGTTATGTTCGTTTACTGGTCAATGTTTAATAATAAACATAGGAAAATTTGGAAACAATAGTCGTCGGGTTAGCACGAAAAACTACATTTATAACTTAATTGGATAATGTTAACTAATTATTCTTTTTAATGTTAAATTGCAATACTGTCAAAATAAATTTATTTTGTGTGCCGTAAAAGCACCTAAACTGTCGAAATCTATTGTTTAAAGTTTGCAATAGGCCAAATGAGAGCATGAAATTGTTATTACATTAATCCATTGAAAAAACAGTGAAAGGAAATTCTAAAAGAACCGTACGCCAGATTTTGTTGAAAATATTTAGTTAAAGAAATTGCGTGAAATAAATTCGATTCCAATTAATAATATCAAATACGACCTAGATAAGATTTATATTATCGTTATTATAAAATCATTATTTTGCTTTTTAATAAATAAATTATTAGAATTTCTTATCACTCGTAAAAAACGAAGTAGAAAGTCGTTGTTTGTCTGTCCCTATGTACGGTTATATCTTTAAGATTTTGCAAGCTTTTAATAGTTGTTTTTTTAGCTTTTTAGTTGTTGCAAGTTATTCAAGATATGCATAACACGTGCGTGCGAACAAAAATATATGAAACCTCATGGACGGTAACAATATCATCCGCATCTGTGTATTTAATTTATGTCAAATTTGATAGAAACCAGTCAGTATATTAATTTTCAGCCTGACTCTAGATTCTAAAGTCCTAACCCAAACCAAACTACGAGTCCTTCAATAAAATGCCTACAGCTTAACGTTATATGAAGTTTAAAATCCCCATGAAACTCGAACTATTCAGCAGATTTTACAAGTGGGTAGGTACAATTAAAGTCATAATCTAGACGTAACTGATTAGATAAACTATCTGAAAAGCAGTGTCGCGCTTTTCACGATTTCAACCAGAG
Organism: Eurema hecabe; assembly: GCA_026213755.1. Lineage (NCBI taxonomy): Eukaryota > Metazoa > Arthropoda > Insecta > Lepidoptera > Pieridae > Terias > Terias hecabe. The sequence goes on along the minus strand of JADANM010003811.1, from coordinate 2,371,246 downwards.
CGGCACGAAGCATCGTGCCTAATGCTCACCGCAATTGTCACGTCTGGCTTTCCTTCCTCTAATAGTCTAATATAAACGACTATAAACCTTCGACCGATGCGATTTCTAATTGAGTTCGTTAATCTTAAAGAAGATTCTTTAGAATGAACGAGATTGGAAATTAAAATGTGTGATACAATTTTATTAGGGTTGTGCATACAATAGCGTACCTATTGTATGATTTATTAGATTTTTTTTATAATGAAATCTTCATAGGACATTAACAACGGACTGCAGGTTATGTCGGACATCTACCGACTAAAACTGTCTCTCTCACCCTCTATATAAGGGTCATCAGTAGCTTCGAAGACTTTTCCGCCACAATATTTCTTAATATTAGAAGCACTATAGGTACTTTCATTTAAAGAAAGTAAACCTTTTTTTAAAGCAAGAAGTTCGAACGTGCTTCCTATTATTAAAACAAAATTATAAACGCTATAGTGCATTGAACTGATACGTAACGAATTAAATCTGTGCTGAAACAAACTGATTTGCCGATAGAGAAAATTTAATAGTATTTTATGATTTAGACGACAAAACAGAAATGTTAGTTTTCGAACAGATTCAAAATGTTACTTTCCAATATCTTGAAATATATTAAAAAAACCTGTTTTATTTTACATATTGCGTAATGGCCTAAGAAAATTTGTCTAATTTTATAAGTAATAAAGAACGATAAATCACATAGATACTCGTTGCTCTGCGATAACGTTCTTTATTGGATTTGTCTAATGCATGAGCGGGCATTTTATTTTTCGGCAAGAATTTAGGTTATCAGAGTTAAGATAAGGGATATGTAGGGAACGTGCGTCGTGCTATCAAGGTGGATCGGTAGCAATTAGACCAAACCATTGTATG
>JADANM010003811.1:2334843-2359029 GCA_026213755.1 Eurema hecabe | reverse complement strand
TTTATTTATATTGTTTAAAAAATCTGAGTGCGCCGTTGTAATAAATGCAATTTTTCTTACATTAAATAAACCACTAATGTATTTTCACCTCACTATGTATTATGTATAAAATATTTTGTCTTATACATAGGGAGGTGTATATTGTTTATCATATCAATATTCTTGAAGTTATAGTAAAAAATCTCCAACAACTTATGATTACTTATGATCATAAGTTGTCTGATTTCCAAATATTTAATGAAAATTCTAACTCCTTTAGTTTGGTAACTAAAAAATAAAAAAACAAAAAACCAAAACTATTTTTTTATTAATTATGTTGGTATAATTTATATAACATTATGATATTTTAATTACATTATCAAGTTGAACTTAAATAATAGGGTATATTTTAATCATTCTCAGTTCTCACTATAACTCACTGTACTCTCCTTTTTGTTCAATTATAAATCATTCTTTTTGGTCTTACGTTCAGTTCAATCTAAGCAATATTTTCTATTAGTACACTAAGTTTTATTTTGTTGATATAACTATTCTACAACTACATACCAATTAAATAAATTTAATTTAGCATTGAAACAAGAGTTTTAAAAAGAAGTTTAACATAATTCATATCTAGCAACATTTAGAATGTGAATGAATGATGTTCAAATAATCGCACGTTTGTTTCGTTCTTTCCTTTAACCATTCGGTCCTAAGGCATCGACGTATTGATCCATCTAAAAATTTAGTGTTTAGTTAAAAAAAAATAGTTGTACTCAAATAAAACGCAAGAAATAGACTTCTTTAAGTCTTTCTTTTAAAAATACATAAAATTCAGGTACGTAGTTTGTTATTTAATACTTATTTAGACAATTATTTTGCTGGTTGGCGTGGCATCTCTGCCGCTGTGACGACATCTTGTTTTGTTCAATTCATTGTATTATTATCGTTTGGGTATCTTAATTTTTCTTATTATTTTAGAAGAAATCACAATGAGCTCAGGAGGAACTCGTGTTTACGTGGGTGGTCTAGTTGAAGGAATCAAAAAAGAGGATTTAGAACGGGAATTCGATAAATATGGCAAATTGAACTCTGTCTGGGTCGCACTTAACCCCCCAGGTTTCGCATTCATAGAATTTGAAAACATGCAGGAGGCTGAAGATGCTTGTAGCGCGATGAATGGATTTGAAATGTTAGGCGCGACGTTAAAAGTAGAATTATCGAGAAAACGTGACGGTCCCCGCAGAGGTTTCCGAGGTGGCGGTAGGGGAGGAAACTTCGGCGGGCGAGGCGGCGGTGGTGGTGGCCGTTCTTTCGGTGGACCTGGTGGAAACAGACCCTATAACAATTACGGTGGAGGTCGCTCCTTCAACCGCAACGGTTATGGGTCAGGTAACAACAGAGACAACGGCAGATCCAGGTCACCCATCGGTCGATTTTAATTTAATTGTAGTTTTAGTTAGGTTTAATGTTAATTGTAATCTGAAGCCTTCCGAGTGTTAAAAAATCAATGTTCGTTCAATACTGGGGGTTTAATGCTAGGAAGAGTTCTGTCGATGTCTTAGGACTTAGAGGTAAATATATTTTTCTTTTTACTAAGTGTAATAAAATATTCTCACTATTTATTATTTGCGCTACATTATTAGTTTTAAGTATCTAGCTTTCTGTAAATTTTATTTATGTGCATAGTAGCATAACACTTTATTATAACCTAAAATGCAATGAATGTTTGTCACTCATTGATAAGAGAAATAATGCTATGAGTTCTTAATTTTAAATTTTCTGCGTATAGATTCTAAGGCACCCTTTGAATGGTAATTCCATGTCTAATAATTAATTGAAGTCAAATATTATTTGATAAGAAATTGAGAATCTATATTGTAAATGTGTGGGTGATATCGAAGATGTTTCTACGAACAATTACTGTTTGTTCTCAGGTCATGGATGTTTGTGAGTTGTGTGTGTGGTGTCTGGGGTATCCTGGTATGGAAGTGTGAGTGTTTATATCTCATTTTAATCATACAAATAAGAATCATGAAATTATTTTAGTCACACTTATAATTAATTTGAATGAATGTTAATAGTCTTGTAGACAACAGCAAATGCTGTTGTTGTATGTCATAGAGTAAAAGAGAATTCAACAGATGCTTAATAATTTTATTTTTGTTTCAGATCCCTTATCTTTAATTACTTATAGTCATCAAAACAAAATGAAGAACAACAACCTTCAGTGTATCTTTAACATTGTACCTAAGCACTTTATGGGCTAAGTTTCATTATGTATAATAATTAAAACACAAATTAATTCCAGTATGGTTATTTTATTTCACTTAACTACGATGGACTGCTTAGACATGCCATCAGTAACTCCATTTTGTTTAAAAAGTTCTTTCCTTCCATTTTCTCGAGCTTAACTTCTTTAAATGCTCCTCCGAGATTCTCCCATTTCTTGTCTTGAACTAACTCGCTAACAAAGAAATCTTTTTTAGGAGATTGTGCAATAAACACTTGTATACCAACTGATGGTTCACATCTTATTGCAATCATCCTGTCACCTGTGAATAACGAAATTCAATTAAATAAGATATTTTATTTAACATATTTCAGCAAATTTTGGTTTATTATATAAATATTTTAGATTTAAAAATTTTGCAATGGGTCATGAAAATTACAAGTACAACATTAAGTTTCTAACTTTTTTAATATTTATCATGTGATGAGTCCTCTCAACTATGAGCAGTTTTTTGGAAATATTTAAGTACTTTGGGTGATATTCCACATTAGAAATAAGTTTGAACTTGACAAAGTATACCATTAGGAGAGGCGAGTAAACAAGATGAGGCATTCCCGAGGGGTTCAACAGGCCCGGAGCCTAAATGTGCACTGCTGGCCAGCAGCTGCCAGCCCATACAGCGGCCAACTGCTTGCACTGCAGTCATCTGGTGTTGGTAGATCTGAGAATAAAAAGCAACTGGTTGAAATAAAACCTATAACCAGCTAAGTTTAGAAACTATAGCACACCTGTAATGTTTTTTAATATTTAAATTATTTCATTATAGAAGCTGCAGTATCAGTATCAAGGGCAGTTGCAAAGATAATGAGTATTTTGAGCATTGACAGTATCAGGTATTGTGATCAAATGCAAAAATCTCTAAATACTATTGCATATTCAGATAAGTTGATTAAATATGTTAAGGTTAGAGATGAACTTATTTCTGAAATCTGATCTGATCAATAAGATACAAATAAAACAGGAAGTAGCTAAAAGGATATAAGTATGCTACTGTCTCGACTATAATATTCTTTCTGCACAATTTACCAATTGAAACCTGGCTCAAAATTTAGATCTAGATAAAATAAATATACTAATTAGACATACCTGACAATATATAAGATCGCGTAGCTCCTGCAGCTCATAGGAAAGATGTCGCACCTTGCCATCGCGACAGATGCACTTCAGCGTTTTTTCGCCAACGTGCACTACCAGCGACGTTCGACATACCGCATCATAGCTAACAATGTTAAAAATAAAGATTGATTTCAAAATGCCTATCTTCTTAATATATATAAATTACGTGTCACGTTGTTCGTCCGCAATTGACTCGCTAAACTACTGAACCGATTTTAAATTAAATTTGCACACACTGAGCAGTTTGATCCAACCTTAAAAAGGGGTAGCTTACATCCCAGTATTGCCTGGATTATTGTAAAACCGGGAAACAGATCTAGTGAACAATATTTTTTAAATATTCACTGTTTATAAGTAATGTCTAAGTACTGTCTACATACTCATCACTACATACATCTACACTACATAGTGATTCTTGAATAAAATATAAGCATATTTAATGCCGGGCGCGGCGATAGTAATTAAATTGGTAAATAAAATGACGGTCTTACCCGTGAGCCATAATATTGATTTTAACACAAGATTGTGTTGGACTGTTGAGTGCATTCCAGTGCGATACTATCAGAGGATCTTTTACCTGCAAAATTAAGAAAAATGTTTTTTTAAATTTAGTAAAATGTATATGAATTTACGACGAAAATAACAAAATTACACCTACCTCTTTTGCAATAGTGTCCAAAACGTATTCGCTGCGTCGTCTCATAAAGAAATGTTGAGCTTGTTGAATAATTTGCTCTAACAAAGACTGTTCCTTGCTCATATCCAATAACTCGTAACGATCGGCTGCCATAGGACCTTAATTTTTTCAATATATTTATTACAATTAGAAACATACTTTTGTAATCATGGATCTTATGGTTGTTCTACTAATTTAATTTATTTACAAACAATCGGTTAAAACTAGGCATGCGTCCAGAGATTTCTGTATGATATTTGACTTAAATAACGATACACTATTTTGCTATTGTAGAATTTAGTAAATATTTTTTTTACCCGACTACGGCAAAGCCAAAGGAGGGTTATGATTTTGACAGGCTATGTATGTATGTATGTATGTTCATCTGTTCCCTCGTAACTTCTAAACCACTAATCAGAATTCGACAAATGACATATCATTAGAAGCGTCTTAATTGTCCGCTGGTTATAGGCTATATAGATTTTCACCAAATTCAATGTGGCGCCCTCTAGCGGACAAAATATACAGAGTAAAAAAATAAAGTTAAGCTAGATATGCCGTGTTTGGTATCATTTTAAAGCGCTTCACTTGTACATTTCGAATATATATATATTACTAGCATTTGCTTGTGACTTTACCTGTATTCATGGGGTACTTTTATACTTTTTCAGCGTCGTTTTTTGTCGTAGTTGGGTCTTAGTTTTTTTACTTTATCTTGTGTAATTAGTAGAAAGTAAGGGTTTATTTCGGCTCAGAATACATCTTGAAAGCGAGAATAAAATAGTAGGTTAGAGTGCATTTGCATTTTGTGCAAGTTGATGGAGTTTGTTTGAAAGGTGATACTTCATACTTAATGACCATTGACCATAAGTGTTCCAACACGTAAAGTGAGTGAATGATGAATGAGTGAGTGAGTGATGAGCCGCGAACGTAAGTACCTGCTAACGAGCGTCGTTTCGAGGGACCAAGCGGACCGGTAGCGGGGTGCGGGAAGGGGTGGTGGGTGTTGGCGTGGTGCACGGCGCGCAGCAGCTGGTGCAGGGAATGTTCCAGAACGTGGTCGTGATCCGACTTGCTGTTCGACGCGCTCTCCGACTGAAATTTATATCAAATTAGCTGTCTTTAGCAATTTAATTGCATTATTTGCATTACTCTAGCAATACCGGGATAAAGAGAATCTTATATTATACTAGCCGTTCCCCGCGGTTTTACCCGCGTTCTATCTCTCAAGTTGGATCGAACTGCACATGGTGTGCGATGTTATTATAATCGGTTAAGTGGTTTAGGAGTCCATTGAGGACAAACATTGTGACACGAGATTTATATATATTAAGAATTAAGATTATTAAATATTAATCCAGATAGAATGTACTTGTATTTAGCCACATCTATTCGGTAGTTATGACGTCATGAAAGTTAAATAAAAATTTACATATCTTTAGAAGCTCTCTAATTCAAAATATAAGTAGTAGAGTAGTGTTTTTCAAAGGGTCTTTTAAGCCAAATTAAATCGTGTAACTACATATAAGGTAATTTTATAATTTTACCTTGACATTTTCTGCACTATTACCCGTGTTTTGTCTATTGTTATGACATAATCCGATTAATAGCTGAATGCCTGGTAGCACCTGTAAAGTTAAAGCATGTTAATATATTTATGAAACTAGTGATTGTTATAATATAACAATAGAAAAAGATCAATGTACTGACTGTAGCCATAATCTGATTTCCCACAACCATATGAGGGATTGAAGCATCCAATTGCACTGCCTCAGCTGCTAACCGAGCAAATAACTCCTTGCAAAACAGTACATTCTGGGCAGCTTCCAACTTTTGCTGCCAATGAAGATCTGCCCCATCACCCAATAATGTCCCAGGGCAGTTAATTGCCGAAGAGCTTATAGTTGCTGTTACAACGTCTTCTTGCTCTGGGAAAATAAAGGCAGTAAAAGATTAACATGTTTTAGGTTAAGGTAGCAGAATTTTCTTTATTCTTTGATGTAATATTTAATTTATGAACAAAAAAATGGTAAAATACTTAATTTGTCAATCTATTTATTTAACACTTAATTACACTTATCATTTTGGTAACTGGCAACCTTGAAACTCAAAAATGATCCCTTTCATACTATCTATGGTTTCAGTATTTAGATTTAATTCTTTTATATTACATATTATTATTATTTGTAGATAAACTTAAACCTCACCTTTCTGACAAAGAACAGATATGAAGGCGACACCTTGCAACTCTGGAGGTACAGTAACTCTTAAAGCAGAAGGTGCCGGACCAGATGTGTTCAAGCTCATGGCTTGTGCTATCTGTTCTTCCGGGGCTTTTGTTACCTGGAATTTAAAGGTATAAGAAGTTAAATGATGATCTTTGATTAATACTAAATTTCCATGTGCATTTGGCACTTGAGCCATCTGATGGTAAGTGGGCATTGCAGACCATAAATGCTATAATACCTAGATAGTTTTGAAGTGAATGGTCATCCTTTTAAAGAGATGTACGCTCTGTTTTATAGCATGTTGAGCTGAGTTTAGAATAGGGTTCTAAAGTGATTAATTATGAATTTTGTCATACTTTTTGAACCTGATTTAGTTTTGAGTGGGGGAAGGATGATACTCATAGTCTTTATTTACCTCAAAAACACCAGTCTGACTAAATTTAGAGCCAGCAGTTCTATAACTGAGATCACCAACTATAGTGTTGGACACTTTCTTCAATCTCCAATTCTGTCGTAGCCTCAACAAATCAATGTGAAAATCTGGCATATTCCGGGTCATTCTCATAGTCTCACTTGCCCGAAGTCTTTCTACTCCATTAAGGAGGACCGCACCAGCAGCTGAGAGTGCCTTTTTTCTTCCATACACTTGCACCATTGGACGACTTTCAATTTGGTCTGCTTGAATTGGATCTAGCACCTGGAATTAACACAATACACATATTTGTTAAATCTCTGTTACTTATTAAGTTATCAATATTATCCTTAAAACCTGATAGAAATACTCCTGGTTACATATTTTAATTATGATAGACTTTTCTTGTTATGTTCACATATTATGTTAAAAACTGGTAAAATGGAGTAAAATAAAATTATATGTTTTTAAGAAACTTTAAAAAGTATATCACCATACCACTGTATTTAATTGGAGATCTGTTTCAAAAAAAAAATTCACATACAGCACTAAAAACTTGAAAATTAAAAATAAGTTGGATATAAACTTACCATATATCTCTTTTCCTTTGCAATACTGAGTACATCAGCAAGAACACACACTTCTGTTAACGCATTTCGGAGTTTATTTCTCACAGAATCCCACGGCCAGAGACTAGACTGATACCCAGGGTCCTTGTCTTCTTCTGATTTCACATCTGAGCTTAATTCTCCCTCCTTTTTGATGTTGCAATAATCATCATCGGTTTTTGAAAAATCTATCTTTTGTGCCAATCGTGCTAGATTCTCTGACATTGAGAGAGGTCTGTAATATGAAATTGATGGACAATATTTATAAAAATGAAAAGGACATGCCAGCTTTACCAATATGCAGTATATGATTAATAATACACAACTTACGCTTGATATATTTCCTGGCCATCATAGGTTATTTCTTGTATTTGATTTTCTATAGGAGCTTCTATTGAGATATTTACTGAATTTGCCATTTTTATATCTTGTATTAATTAATTTAGTTTTAGGAGTGACAAAAATGCCGTTATATCTAGAAGTTACATTTGTTTCTTAATATTACCACCATTACTTCAAATTACTTGAAATGATAAATAAACAAGAATTATGAAATAAACAATTTATTTTATATACAAGTTTAGTTATCTCTTTCAGCGTTTTCTTTTTCTTTTCTTCACAAAATAATTAATAAACAGTAAATACGATTGACAAATGACAATTTGTTTTTTCTTTCACGGATTGATTCTGAATTCTGATTTCTGACTTTGTCAATTTTCAGAAATGTAAAAATGTAAGATGAATTAATTGCCATACAAATAAAAGATAAAAATTAAAATACGAGATTGTGGAATTACCCTAAATTATGTTAGTTTATTTTCTTTACACATTATACATTTTAATACTACGAGAAGTCTTTTGTATGGTATCTTGAGTCTCATTTGTAAATTGTAATTTTTGCGCTTTTAGTGTACTTCAATCTACAAATACTTATGTTAATTTATTCTTAGGAAAAACCTTAAATATTATTTTCAAAAACATTTCAAATTAAATCTTGTTTAAGCGTTACTTTTAATTTAAATAATACTTTTTTTAGTTGTATTTTTTTTGCTCAACTGAAATCTGGTAACTTTTAAGATTTTGACATTTCTAAAATTTCGATGGTACACTGCACTTCACTACGAATCTGTCGTGTCCCAAAAGGGCTAAAAGATGTGGGAAGTATTTGTTGTTTCTTAGCTGATCGCGAACTTTACGATTATTTCTTAGGCTCCCGAATACTAATTCGTTCTTTTCGCTAAGCGGTGTAGTGTATACTGTGTTCGTTTGTGTTACGTGCCTTTACTATATCATTGATAACTATCTCAGATACATTTGAGCGCTGGGAGGAAGATGACTGTTTTTATCCATGATAGTGTTATGATTTCCGTATAAGTGTTTGTTATTCACAATGACTACATATACAAGATCAGCTGGAGTTACTTTGAAGCCGATAGAAGTGCCTAAAGCTTTGCAGGAAGGGGAGAAATTCATCAAGTGGGACGAGGTAACTACACTTACACGATTACTATAACGTAAATAGCTAATAGTCTCGCCTAAATATTTGTATATGAGTCGTTAATGTTATGTTATTAATGTGACTGATTTATTTTTCAATTAATAAATATATTTGCTGGTTTTTGTTTTCAATTAATTATTTTGAGTAAAATATATTTTATAGTAGTCATTGATAGCTACAGGCAAAAAACTAAATTACGATTTGCACGAAACATAAAATCATTCCAAAAATTTTTGAACCTGTCTTATTAATTAATGATTTTTATATTGGGTAGAAAACTAGCATTTTTAAGATTAATCTTATATTAAAAAAAATACTACACACAAAAATTTATTAGGATTCTGGCACTGGTCTACCGGTAACTCTGCGAGTTGATTCAAATGGATTCTACCTGTATTGGACTGACCAGAACATGGAAGTGGAGATGTTGGACATTGCTACCATCAGGGATGTGAGAACCGGAGTATATGCCAAGTTACCTAAGGTATGTTTCATAAATTTTAAATACCATGATTCTGATTTTTTTTCCACTTTGATATTTGAGGATATGCATGTAGATATTTGTAATAGTAGGTGGTTTTGTTTCTTATAAGAATTTAGGATGTTATTTTCAAACAAGTAAAAAATGAAAATGAAAATAATTTATTCACTTAAATCACATTGTGATATTTATGAATGTCAAAAGCCGCCGTATTTATATCCTAGGTATATGGATTAAATTTATTAACTTGTAGGAAATATTTAAATTTCACATACAGAGGTATTTTTGTATTAGGAATAGAACACTCGACTATTTGAACATCTGTGATTGAAGTGAAACAAGTAATTTTTTGTTAGACCATGTTTTGACTGAATGAAAGTTATTTAATCAGAGAGGTATTGCAAATCCTTACTCATTATAAATCATAATGAAATATGATTCCTTAGGTGGTTATTATACTGTGAGTCACTAAAGAAATATCTTTTGTATTGTTATTAAAGTCAATGTCCTAAGGATTATTACCTTGCTTAATTATAACTTTTGACATAGCACTACTGTTTGAACATAAAAAGGTTACATACATGTTAATACTAGCCGTGCCCTGGGGTTTTACTAGAGTAATCTATGTTCCCAGGGCAATACTAGATGAAAAGCATCCTATGTTATGACCTAGGCCCTAGGGTCTAATGTATCTACATACCAAATATCAGTTAAAACCATTTAGTAGTTTTTCCGTGAAAGACTAACAAACATCTTAACATCCAAACTCACAAACTTTCACGTTTATAGTATTAGTGAGATCACTGTTTATTTTAATGAAATTTTGTGTAATAATGTTGAATTGTTTATTTAAAAATAAAAATAAAGTAAGTATAAATATGAGAATCAACTTTCGCTATTTAAATTATTGAAAAATATTATGCAAATTATTATATAATAAAATATGTTATTTTACTGCTTCAATTAAAGTATGACTCATTTTTAGTATTCGACAGATTTATCTCGCGAAATAAATCAATTCTATGAAAACGTGTGTTTGCTTTTACGTAATAATATTATGCTAATTAAACTGCAAATATATGTGGCCTTTCTTGGCAGATATCTACTTAATTTATATGTAATGTTTAGTCTTGTGTTAGGATGGTACCGTAAAATTAAATATACCAAATTGATGAATAAGAATTGTCAAAAAAAAAGAAAAGTCACTAATGCAATTAAACGTGTCTATTTACGATGTATAATAATATGACCTTTCATATTTTAAAATGTGAGAACGAACTATATACTATACATTTGCTAAAAAGAATTTCACATACAACGCTTAATTTAATTATATTTAAATGAAAGCGAAAACTGAAATGTTTCAAGAGAATACAAATCAATTAACAAATATTTCAATGTATCGATTTCTCTCAAATTGAATAACAACTATAATAAATAAATAAAATCGTGCAGCCGAATTATTGTGTACATATATGAACAATCAATTACTATTTCGGAAGCGAAAATCCGTTATCTATTTGAACTAAATACGAAGATTTGCAACAAATGAGTGGACTGATATGAAATCACTGAACAAGCGGTATTTAGTATTTACTGTCGGACGTAATTTATGCTCGAAACATACTCGTTCCATTCCAATTGGAATTTATGTGGAACCATGTTAATGGTCTGTAAATATACGTTATTTGACTATTAGTGTCGAAGTTAGTTTGGAGTGAATAAGTACGTGGATACGATGCGTTTTGTGGAACGGATCTTGAAACGACATAGCCTCGCTGTCAAGGGAAGGTCGTATAGCTTTTTACTGATAATTTGATATGAAATTAATCAAACACCGCCCACACGCTTGTTGATTACTGTTAATTAAAAATTGGACCAGATTTCGATAGGCGAAGCTATTTGGTTTATAAGAAAATTAGATTAATAAATTATATTCTTAATCGGTTGCTGAAAGGGGTGAAGAAAAGCAAAATAATAAATTCAAAACGAATATAACTGACTCGAATGATATAAATACTCAAAAGGCTAAAATAACGACTTCGAATGTATCAAATAAATACATCAGAAGACGCTGCCAAATTATTAAATTTATCTCAAGATAGCAGCGCACAAACTTAGTTAGGTATGAGATGATTAAATTTAGCGCGATTTGAACCTCATTCGTTTAAACAAATTTGTACAAATTATACTTTGTTCTTACTTATTTGTGAACCTGCATTTTATATGAAGGAAACGAAACATTTAACTAATTACAGAATTTTAAAATTCCATACTAATATATTATAAATGCGAAAGTAACTCTGTCTGTTTGTTTGTTACGCTTTCACGCCAAAACTACCGAACTGATTGTAATGAAATTTGGTACACAGGACATCTGGTCCTAGAGTCTGAGATAAAACAAAGGCTACTGTTTAAGTAGAAAAAAAAAGGTTATAAGGGGGGGAAAAGGGGGTCAAAGTTTACATGAAAGTCCATGCGGACGGAGTCGTGGGCAAATGCTAATGTTCTTAAATAATTAAAATTTAATTACTATTACATGATCATTATCAGGCCCTAATGAGTGTTGACAGTTGTAGACCTATAAAATATATAGGTTCTCTAATATAACACATACATAATATGTATAAGATGTCGAGTTAGTTACTCTAGATACGAGACTGCTTTGGTTTATACTTTGTCACATTCGTTTCGGTCTGAATAGCAGAATAACTATTAATATATCGAACCGAAACGGGATATTGTTGATGAGTCTGAGTGTCACTTAAATAAACTGTCTCCGAAATATCCGCAATGTACTTCAAAGTTAGTCTTTTTTCAACATTGTCATCATACGTAATACTTTTGGAATGGTCAAAGTACGTAAATGTATTATACTCCATCTATTTACAAAATAGATTCAATGAAAAATTAACTTAAAAAAAAAACTAAAACCGACTTCATGATAATACCTATTCAACAAAAAAATAATCGTTCAAATTGGTTTATAAAAGGCGGAGATATTGCGTATAAAAAGTTCATCCCTAATTTTCCACCCTTGGGGGTTGTTTTTTTATGTTTAAATTTAAATGGGACCATCCTAGAGGTATTACCTGTACGCCGAAAAAAGATTTGTTCAAATCGGTTCATAATTGGCGGAGTTATCGCGTAACAAACATAGACACAGGTCGAATTGAGAACCTCCTCCTTTTTGAAGTCGGTTGAAAATAGATTCAATGAAAAATCTCCAACGCTTTTAGTCTTTTATTAAGTGGGAAAATTTCACGAGAACGTTGTCATTATTCACGATTATTTAATAAGGTAGGTGGAACCGAGTAATTCCTGTCATGTTAGTGGTATCGACGATTAGTTATCGGGCGCGGTCGTTACAGTATATTACCGTTGCTCCATTAGCAGACGACAGGTGTTGGAAAATTGAAATTCCTCATCGTGCCTCATCTACTTAACTGTGCCTTATGTAACTCTGTGTTCATGGAGTGTTATTAGAGACATCTAGAACCAAGGGTTGGGCTGCTTTTAAGATATGTTGTTGAATGTAACAGTTTAATTAATTACTAAAATTTTAGATACAAAAACTAAATAATATATAAAAAAGTGCAATTAAAAACAAATGCACTTAAAATACCTTGAAATGTAAATAAAATACCTCGAAACAAAATAAAAGACGGTGAATTTTGAAAATGAGCGAGTAAGTCTTAATCCGATTTTGATAAGAACTATTACTTTATTCCTCGATTTTGAAAGGGTTTATATGACGAGTCTGGATACGACCAACATAGAAAAGGAACACTGTAACTTATAACATTTAATAGCTTTACTGCAAAATTTATTAATTTAATAATTTCAACTTAATATTTTATTTTTTTAAGTCATGACCTTAAAAACAAGCATTCTCAAAAATGTTCAAGTCGTAACTAAGGGGAGGGATGAAACTCTATCAAAGCAAATCTATACACGTAATATCATAACTAAAACCAATTTCAGGTCTGTGGTATTGGGTGAAATAGTAATTGTGTTTTAGCGGTTAAAGTACTCCATTTGCAATATGTCAGTCACACTATCCGCTGCCAGAATTGATGACTGCTAATGTTATGTTAATAAAAGTTTAACGCATTAGTAGAAACTACTGGTTTTGGTTCTTTACATTCACTTAAAGCCTCTTTGTTCCTTTGACAATTGAAGTCTTTCTAATTTGTTTACCATATTACGAATTATTTAAATGGAAAATTTATAAGGTTTTTTATTGAAACCCACCATTAGTTTACATTTAGAACTTCCATTATAATATCAGTAAAGTCAATGTAAGAAGATAACCAAGAACAAGAGTTGATTCCAGGAGGAATATTTGAATCGTTAAAGGGTAGTAAAGTGCAGCCTTATTCCACACGGCTGATGCTATTACCGACCATTTTCCTTTATCCAAAGCAATTTCCACAAGCAGATGCCGATGTATAAATGGGAGTCACTCAGTTAACTCAATGAATAACACGTGCATCTAACAACCTAGCTAAGCGCAGAATTCAGTCAGAATATTAATTAGATGACGGTAATGTTTCAACTTTACTATGTTTCTTAATGTGTCTTGGTATGCGACGGCTGTGCCATGTTTGGTAATCTCAGTACTATGGTAAATAAATGATTGTTATTTATTAACATTTGCTGGAGGCAGGGGCTTTCGATTATTTTTTAACTCGACAATGGTGTTGTGGAATAATTGACTCTTCTTAGTAACTGGTTATAAGTTACAGTTAATGATTTTGTGTATATGTACTTCGATACTCTATTTATTTCTATACTATACCTAATATTTAAAAGAGAAAAGATTTGGTTGTTTAATTGAATTGTATAGCCTCCAAAAGTACTAAAGAGATTCATATAACATTCGGAACAAATATATTTTTTTTAAAGAAAAACATAGGCTTTTTAATTAAATAGATATTGAGAATAAAAGGTTGTACAAGTTTAGCCTCAAATTAAACATTGTTTAAATAAAGGTTCGAATAGATATCATATATAATCTGATTAATATTGGTTGTCAAAATATATTAAAATAAACGTGCGTTCAGAAATAATTAAACATTTCTTACTATTTCTTCTAGAGTTCTTACTGTTTACGTGTTCGTTTGTTAGGTTACGTTATTATAACCGTTTTGGACTTCTACTATTAACTAAGTTTAATATAGTAAAATTGTCTCTTAAATCTGCAGAAATGCTCCCACTATAATGTGAATACCTACCAGTATATATGTCAAGTATTACTTCAATACGTCACATGCATTCAATATTGTCGGATAAAGTTTATATGAAAGTTGGTTAGTAGTTCGCCGGTTACATTTAAAGTGGAAGTTTATTGTGAGCGAACAGTTTCTCGTCGGGATTGTATGAAAACTTGGCTCAGGATTACACCTTGTTACCTACAAGTTGATGCATTCGTTAATTAGACGCAAGTTTCAAAATGACGGTTCTTATCATTACGGAGTATAAAACGAATTCGCGTTCTTTTGTCTGTTTCCTATGTATGGTTAACCCTTTAGAACTACGCAAGATACGATTTTCCTAAAAACTACGATATTCATGCAGTTTTCTTATCAGATAGAGTTATTATAGAGATTCTTTCTAAATGTTAGTCTAAGAAGGAGAAATTTTGTAAAGACATTTTTATAATTATACTAGCCGTTCTTCGCGGTTTTACCCACGTAGTTCCCATTCCCGGGTCAAGACCGGAATGTAAGCTATCCTATCTTTTAAGTTGGATCAAACTGCACACAGTGTGCAAATTTAATTTAAAATCGATTCAGTAGTTTAGGAGTCAATCGCCGACAAACATAGCCATAATTTATATATGTTAGAAAATTTAAATTGAGTTTATTATAACGTCGTATCGTGTTTTAAATTACACACATAAATGTATAGAGCCTGGGAAATATTTTAATATTTCATTCATATTCAGCAATCGTTTCATTTTACCTTATTAGTGCTATCCCGTTTACAATTACGTATAATATAATATTGTGATTCATTCATGTTTATTTAAGATTTCTTATATATTGTTTTGTGTAAATAACACGAATGATGAAGTTATTTCCTTAAAGTATGTTTACCTTCCGACATAGTTTTTAACCGATTACGACGGTAAAAGGAACCACCTTAACTATTAAATAGATTTTATGAATAAGGTGTTGATAGATTGATACTAATTACGGATGATACAGGCTATAGAAATGTTGGTTTCAGTCATACGTTCTTGGCTTATAGTTTTAGGGTCGCTACTTACTTATAAGCATTTGGACATACCTGGATACGTCTTTAAATTTGGTAAAGTTTTGTTTTTAATACGCTGTAATTTAATTACATTCGATTGTGTTAATATGCATTAGGAAAAATGTGGACTGCATTAAATGTATAAAAATAAAAATGCTGTGCATTGGATGTAGGATGGATTTAATATTACGTCTGCGTGCGAAAATGTAATCAAGCCAAATGAGTTTGGCGCTAAATGAATTTTTTGCAATTTGTTTTCTTGAGTATGTGTGTTTTTAATACATTTATTCTTGTACTAGCCACCCCTCACGGATTCACTTTCTTCCTTGTGCTCTGTCTTAACGTTAAATGACCGAAATTCTATAGTAGGTACTCTATATAAATGTAGCGTTTGTATACGAAAATTATTGTTATAAGCGCATTCACAGTTCAAACGTACATATACTTCGTCAAATTAAATAGCATAAATTAAAAATATGGACGCGTATTTATCCCTTTTAATTGAAAGAAATTGTTGGCTAAAAGGTAGCTATGAATAATTCAATATTTACTTTGATAGACAGCTGTCTTTAATATGCATGTAAGAAATTAAAAACTAAATTGTATAAATATATATTGTGTTTTATAAATATTTAATATTTAAAAAAATGTCTTCATTTGGTCAAATATGGTTTCCGCAGCTTTCTACGGTAAGATTAAATAGATGCAACGAAGCAAGAGTGTTGTATGAGATTTTGAGAATGCAGTTTCAGATTTTAATTGGATGACGGGGCTTTCATGATAATGTTTATAAAATATTTTTGTATGGAAAATAAGATGATTATAAAATAGCGATAGCTCTTCATATGAGATTACAATTAGCACTTGAAATTCAATAATAGGTAGCTAAAGAGATTGTTGGTGTTTGATACAAATTCGAATATAAACGAATTAATATAATAGTATTTACAAAAAAAAACTGTATTAAATGAAGGAATCAAAGTTCTGAGTTATGGGCTGGCGTTTCTCTTACCATCAGGAGGGCGTCCAGCTTGTCTCACCACTTTATAGAATAAAAAAAAAAGAATCACAGGCTAATTGTATAAGTATAAAAGGTTAATAGGTTTGTAAAAGGTTAAACCGTATTGTCTGCTCCATAACAATACCGGTATATAAAATAAACGTATATTATGTTATTCAAACATAAAAGCTTAATAAACTGCCTACGTACCAAATTTAAGCAAAATCCATGTATCCAGCAATCATATGTACATAGGTTGATACATAGGTTGATAAAAAATCCGTTGATAATAAATATATAGAAGCTAAAAATAATTGATCGAAAGGTTGCAACGTTTTCGAACATGTAAATGAAACGCGATATCGAGTCTTATCACAGATGCAGCGCGCTAATCGGAAAGCTCGCTCTAATTGGCTTCGTTTCTGTGCTCGTGTGAAATTAACAAACACTCTTATCGCTATACAGTTTCCAGTTTCGATGTTATTTTTATAGTTCAAATATATTTAATATTGCACTTGATGTTGTGTGGTATTGGTTCGCGGTCAAAGGATGACGTATGGCGACGAATACATTTCGGCGGTTTTTTACTTAGCCGCATTCAATACGGCTAATCGTTGAACCGTCGCATTACAAAACGGCCCTGTTCCAAAACGGCTAGCCGTAACTTAATACAGCGGATTATACAATTCGCCTGCGACATATAAACCAAGTGGTCGTCACATAAAAGAATACAATCAACCTTTTTTAAAGTTTGCTTTAAAGTTTGCTTCTATCCGTTGTCGATTATTTAACGTATAATATCACGTACATGTGTTAATACTTAATGTGTCATACGTTGGGAAAACCGAATCGATAATTCTCAAGAGAGGCATCGGGAGCCGGTTGAGAACGCGATAATATTCGGTAGGTACTCGCGACGCGGTTTCAGCGAATCAAACATTTACGCGCTAATTTGTATTAACGACATATTATATTCGAGCGAGCTAATTTTAATAGCACGAGTCTGGAGACGTAAGTTCTTGAATTATTAAAGCTTCAAGTGAGAATAGTCATCTATAGTCTAGGGCTTTAATTTAAAATGCCTGGACTGCATAATTTATAGATGAGTTAAAAAGGTGCTAATATGAAAAAAAATGGTCGCTTTTTAACGACACATGATCATCAATATTAGTATTGGACTTAATAATTTGAAAAGAAATTTGCTTCAATAGATTGGAATACATATATCAGTTGTGGGCTGTTTGTGAATAACAATCTCGGGACATGTCCAATATATGTTGAGATTGTAAACGTATTATTAATATAATATATCGGTATTTACTATTATGACATAATGAAAAATATAATAATGTATTCAATTTCAATATGATTTATGTGAATATCAGCTACAATTTTGAAATGTATATTTAGAATCTATTTCGGTCGTAGAATGTCGTCGACGAGGCCTCGTTAATGCTCTATCGACAGGTCTAGATCATTCGACGAAATTGTTATAAAAATAGGTGAATATTTTACAGATTCATTGAATTATTTCTAAGGAATCATCGCTTTATTTTACATTGTATGGATGTCATCAATCGTGTTATTATAATCTTAAACTTGTTGTATGTAATATATAATTATAATTATATAAATCCTTTGTAGAAGTTATTCCATACGTTAACTATGTAAGGTTTTAAAATTTTCAGTCTGGTCATAGCGCTAAAAAATATTATTATAAATACGAAAGTAGCTCTGTATGTTAGTCTAGTACAGGCAAATAGACTAGTACATGGAACAATTGCTGTGTGCATACGTGTGTACGGTTGAATACTGTAGCAACAATTTCCCTAAGTTTCCAAGAATCGAGCCGAAGCTTAGACAGGAAATTAAATCGGTTGTCGAATATATTCGCCACCATATAGAATTCCCTAGAGCTAGCTAATTGATTCCCCAGCTTCGCCTGACGCGACGGTAGGTACCTACCGTTCCATGTTCGTGATAAATAAAGGTTCAAAATCTTTATATACATACTAGACGACGTATCTATCAACCCAAAAACTACCCTACACCTATTATTAAGATTTTTTTGCTTAAAAACCACCCTTCTACATCCAGGAACATTAAAAAAAAGAATTATGTCAATCGGTCTAGCCGTTATCGAGCTATGCGCTCACCAACACATTTAGCGATTCATTTTTATATAATAGAAGAAGATATATGAATCTTTATATATAATAATATATGATATATAATGATTAGTACGTACTTAAAATTATAAACATTAAAGTTTGTAAGGATGTAAAAATTGTTGTAAATATGCGCAAAAGTTAGTTTCTCATACCCTGTATTAACACGTAGGATACTTTTGTAATGGTATTGTAATGTGAGTGAAATCTTCATGGTGACGACCGCTTGGCGCAGTGGTAACACGACTGCCTTCAGCGCGAACGGTCGTGGGTTCGATTCCCACATCGGAAAAATATATTTGTAATTTACATTTGTATTTTTCTGAGGTCTGGGTGTTGCTATGTATTGTATGTATGTATTTACAAAAGAAAATTATGTATAATGTATATGTAATTTATTCCGTTATCTAGTTGCCATAACACAAGCTTCGGCTTAGCTTGGAACTAGATGGCGCTGTGTATAAATGTCCTGAAAATATTTATTATTTATTTATTTATATTGACCATGTTGACTATATTGTTGAAAATCTTTTACAGTCCGTGGTAATATCTTTAACAAAGATACACTAGCTTTACAGCTATGAAAGAATCCTTCGTATCTATCTAGTAGTATCGGAGTCTTTAAATTATCAAATGTTTCCTCCATAATAAGAACAAGACTGTTTCTATAGTAGATAGTAATGAATGGGACTTGACAACGTTAGGTGACATCATTAATACTGAACATATTTTCCGTTCATTCACTGTTTTTGAAAGCCACAATTCACACACACACACACACACACACATATACCCACAAATATTACTGGACTCAAATGAACGCCAGCGAGTTTAGTAAAAAAGGTGATTGCACTCGCGTTGGAAATAACTTTAGCCCGATTTTCGCGAATTGCGGATGAAAAATGACGCTATTAATACCCGTCGAATTTGAAGGCGACTCTTTGTGATAAAGCTCGCTCTGAAAAGTTCGTGTTTTCATTTAGCGCACGGGCGCGGGCTTCGGCCGAACTTTCACAATGATTAAAGTATTGGGATATAAAAAGGCGAACTTTATGTTTTATTAGATTATAAGTCGCGTCCTTCGGTGTCGCCTTCACTTTAATAAGAACATCTATTATTATTATCATTTATATATAAGAAGGACTTGTTTTTTTGTACGCGGTAATTGTTCGAATTGAAAAAGTCTTCAACAGATTATTTTACGGCCGATAGGAGCGAAGTATTTT
Organism: Eurema hecabe; assembly: GCA_026213755.1. Taxonomy (NCBI): domain Eukaryota; kingdom Metazoa; phylum Arthropoda; class Insecta; order Lepidoptera; family Pieridae; genus Terias; species Terias hecabe. The sequence continues at coordinate 2,339,083 of JADANM010003811.1, read as the reverse complement.
TATGTCGTAAAAACGGGGAAAATTATTCATATTTACGTGCGAAAAGTCTTCAGCTTTATATTGATTGGCACTACGTAGGTTGTTATAAAATATACATTCACATTTTTTCTATTTGAATGATATATTTATCCAGTAATTATTTAATACTATATGGAGAGACAAAATAATAAATAGAATTTCATTATAATGCGAAGCTCATATTTCGTCAATTAATATGAATTTAAAAGGTTGTATGAGGTGGCTATTGTTGATGTGCTTTCACATATAGCTTATTTTGAATTAATTTCAACGTTTACGAAATATAATGAACATATTGTATCCGTCGCAACACTAACCGGATGTTTAAAATATTTAACATATTAATTTACGCATAATGAAATATTTGGTAATGAAATTTGAAAGCTTTGTATGAAAATATTTTCGATAACATTTTTTAATAATATTCACAAATTGAAAACATACAGGCTCAAACTGCTATACATATATACCAATAATGCAATGCTATTATATTTAATAAATATACAAATATCTACAAATCTACCGAAAAAAGTGTTCCCCACAGCAGCGGCCACGCACAAACAGTTTTCCATACTATAAGTCAAAACGATTGAAAAGAGATAAATAATAAAACCAGCAAGAAAAAAAGAGATCAATTGCGCATGAATGCAATCACCTTACAGTAAGGCGTCCTAATTAGGATATCGTTGCGTCTTCAAAATTTTGCCTTAATAACTTATTTTTTAAATCTATACTAATATATAAGGAAGTAAAGTTTGCGTCTTTGTTAAATTGTAAGGGGTAATCTCGGGATCTACGGAACCGATTTTAAAAATTCTTTCACCAATTGAAAGCCAGCTTATTGCTGAGTGTCATAGTATATATATACAAAAAGGATTGTTAACATTATGCCCAACGAAGTGGGCACGGGTCTGCTAGTATAATATAATTGCCAACGCGACTTTTTAAAACTGAATGTTTTGGGAGGTGACGTAAGAACAAACGCGAATATAATATGCATTAAGACAGCTCTGAGGAAGCAGTTATTTTTAACGCGTTCCCTCATTTATTGTCCGCGGCTGCATCACGCGGTTCATTATACGAGGCATTAATTTCTGTTCACACGCTTAAAATAATGTTTTCGGTAATGTTCTGATTACTTTTGTTCGAGTTGCGGAAGTTTGGGTCTAACTAGATGTGTCCTACGGTTTTATTCGCGCTGTTTCCTTTTTCGGGGTAGAACAGAGAGAGATTATCTAGGATATTTTTTATTCTATCAAGTGGTGAGACGAGTGGTCGTCCTGATGGTAAGATAAACGCCAGCCCATAACCAATATAGTGCTACCCAGAACTTTGCTCCGGGCAGGGCTCCACTACATCGACGCTCCCCACTTTGAGTCATAAGATGTTAAGACTTATTAGCCCAGTAATCACGCTGGCTACAGTGTGATTACTGATAGATTAACATAAACTATACCTTTCATCTCCGTATTAGGTACCCCGAAAATTATAATAATCTACTAACATGTAAAATAGTTTTTGCGTGAGAGTAACAAACGTCAACACTTCTTCATAATACTTTCGCGATTAAAATATTAGTATTATACAAGCTTATACAAGGAAGCAGTTTTATCGTGTATTTTAGATATAATAGGCACCTTCTCTTGCTCTATTCAATATGATTTAGTTAAATAGTCACGCTTGAGCAGGTGTCGCGAGACCTAAATAGTTGGACGTATAAATCATACAGGTAGATAGATGTGTGTGTGTGTTTCTGTGTATGTGTGATATGTTGCATCGCACACCAATGAAGAAGTAATAAAAATAGATGATACGGTATTGTCTCGGCCGTTTATTTGTGCCCCTGGTGTTTGATAGCTCCTCATATTTTGTATACAAACCCCTAATGAGGTGTTTTTTGTTTCGTTTCCGTTGTAGGGGTGCGGTGAGACAAATATACTATAAAGAGAAAAGATAGTTTATTAAAGAACTCAAATTTTTATGGCGAAACAATGGATACCGTTGTTGAATACAATAATATACAAAAGTGTATTTAGTTTATGTACAGTACACTACAAAAGTTGATAAACACATTCAATAATTCAAAAACATTTTAGAACTATTTTAATACTAAATTACTTAACTGTTGAGAGCAACTATAGAAAAATACTTGTAACTCGAGAACACATGTAGCGGCTTAAAGATTTTTATTTTGTACTAGCTGTGCCCGCGACTTCGCCCGCGTAAAAAACTGACTTGGGCAGCTTGTTTTAAATTAAAATGCCTAACCCGCGCCAACAAACGTTCAGCGAGTTCAACGTGATTCTTTGAATTGCCATAACCTTTTTATTTATCAACCGATTGACACGAAATAAATACTAAATGTTAAGTGAAGCTAACCACAATATATCATTGAAAACCCCATCTAGATAGGATAAGCCGTTTCAGAGATTAGCGTGCACAAACAAACAGACACACAGACAAAAATTCCAAAAATCATGGTTTTGAGTTCTATTGCGTTAATAAAGGTCTCCTATAATATTTTTTCTCATATATCTTCCATGTACAGACAGCGACTAATATAATGTAAGTGTGTGTGTCTGCTTGTTATAGGTATTATACATTAAAATTTGTACCACGTATTCAGAAAGTTATCAATTCAAACTTCCAAGATACAATCGTGTATTCAGACCTAGGCTTTCTAAGACTACGAAATATCTTTTATAAATACAACAGTCACGTAGAGCTGACGCGATAGTCTCAATATCACGACATTACATGAGCGAATCCAATGGAGGTTTATACATGCTTGTCTTAGTGTTCATATTTGAGACCTATAGGCTTAGATATTCAGTTCGCGTCGTATTGAACATAAATAATACAACGCTGAGGAATTACTATTATATAGCTTGATGTAAGATATTTTCTGAAATTAGGTTTTCTTATTTGGAGAAGTTTTTAAAGTTGAAAGCTTAGTTTCTGTTAGGGTCCCAAATATTTAAATTATACAATGGAAATTTTAACAGCATCACTTTGTCGGTCTGTCTGTGCATGTGTAGTCTTTAACCTGATTAAAGCATTCACCGAAAAAAGGACGATGATGTATGTTTGTAGATGCCATCGTAATGTCTAAACTCTAAATTGAAACTGAAAAATTGAAACGGTTTCATTTTATATGCAATGTTAAAAGTTTAGTTATAGTTACTACGTAAACGGGTTTAACTTTTTTTGTGTTCCAAATGGTATACCTCTATATTAATCTACGGACTAACCAGTCTAATCAATATCCATTCATTCGATTAAACTATCGCTTTTATAATATGTTACAAGAATATAAAGCGCATTGTGCGCGTACGACGTACCTACCTATTTTGTATAAAAAATAATAACAATTTTAACATTTTCCCTATTTACCATAATTCCGCGATACCAGGGCAGCATACACGCGCAGTGGTTATAAAAACAGATGACACGGCTCGGGGCTGTTTGCTCGCCCCCGGTGTTTGATGTTTTGGCTGTGTGCTTTGAGTATTGTAGCTGGCATTTCATGTTTGATGTACGCCCGTGGAAAGCTACGAGCGAGTTTTATTGTTGGTCGAGCGTGTGTCTTTTGTTTGGGGACGGTTTACGAGGTATTCTGTGGGTATTTGCAGACGCTCAATAGAAAGTAATAACGAAGGTATAGATTAATAGTTTAATTTATGGACTTCGATAAATATATTACTATTAAATCTCATGTTTCATTTATAGATGTATTTATACTAATATTTCTGTCAATGAGAAAGTTTACGATGAATGTATGGGTGTTAGGTTGTTTGTAAGTCTTTAACGAAATGTATTGAATGAATATGTCACCGGAAAATAACAAGAACCGCAAATTTATAAATTTCCTAGGAAATTTATAAACCTTCGTAGGATTCTAAACGAGAGATAAATTGTATTATTTTACGACCCCAGTTTCGCAAATTTTTCAACTTACCGAACTCACACGTAAAATAATAAGTAAGCAATAACTAAACGCCATGTGCGCTCTGATTGGTTAAATAACTGTCAACATCAACCAATCAGAGAGCAGTGTGTTATGTTCCGTATTTTATAAAAGCGTTAAATTAAAAGCTTTTCTGTGATTGGAAGTTAATAAGTAAACGAGTAAAATACACACACAGAATAATCAGTATGTAAATAATAATAACAAAAATAACAAGTAATTATTATTAAAAAAACAAAATACCCGACTGCACAC
>JADANM010003811.1:2293699-2316248 GCA_026213755.1 Eurema hecabe | reverse complement strand
GTTTTTAGTCCATAATTGAATTAAAAATTAACAATGTTTTTTGATTTTGTTATTGTTTCTTATACAGTAAAATTGTTTCTATAAACAATTATCAGATGGCTTGTCGGCACGTTACTATGTAGTACATATCAATATTAAAAAAATGAGCGCCAAATTTTGATTAGGGCATAACTCGATTCTAGCTGAACCTATAACTGGCAAAGTATGAGGAAAGTTCTTAGGCAAAAAAAGGATAGTTGGTTGTATAGTAAGGAATCCGAGTAGATATTATATAATAGATACCGACCATAATATCTACAGTCTCAGTTTTCTGTAGTGTTTGGGGTTTAACTAACAATTGATACACAATAATTTCGGATTAACGATAATAGTATGCCACTGCAGTCGTTGTCTTTTGTCAAATATAAAAGAAAGTTGTACCCAGAATTAAGTATGCAAACTATAAGTTTATAATCAGTGTAATACAAAGATTAACGATGTTTAGGGCATACATGTTAATCAAATAAACATTATTGAATAACAATCAGAGTGCTAAATAAATGAAATCGATTTGCTGCGCGTCGAGTTGTGGTGGCGCCGCCGAGGGCTCTCGTTTACTTAATTAGGTGTCCGTCGGACCTAGGATTGAGACGGAAACTAGGGAACGTTCAAACGTACTTACAATCCAAGCTATACGAAATAGCTAGGATTCTTAGAACTACGTCTTCCTTCTAATATTATGAATGTGGAAGTTGGCAGGATGTTTGGTATTCTTTCGAGGTTCTATTGAATTGATTTGAGGTTTGAATCTACAGTACATAAGATTAGACTCTGTATTAAGGGATCATTTTTTTATGTCGCGGCGTTGATATGAAAACGAGAACGGAATCTAATAGGGTAAAAATCACAAGGCAAGGCTAATATTATTAGAAAAAGAACCATATCAAAGTAGATAGTAGTAAAGAATTGTTTACGATTGAATTGTTTTGTTTTTTTTAATAATTTATTAATTTTACGTAATTAAATCCATCTTGTGAATACTTTTTTGTCAGCTTAGAGGTTTCAAGAAGTTGCGAGTTTCTTACGCTGGTTCTTCTCGCCGGGTTACTTCCCGAACCGGATTTGGCACCATGTAGACTATCTGAAAATATTTGTTTCAAATTTATTCAGAAATAAAACATTTTTTATTTATTTATTTTATTTGAATTATTAGACATTACTACAAGGTAAAACCGCGCGGTTCAACTAGTACATTAATATATTCCAAAGTTAGACATTAAGTGAACCATATTTATTAATACATTCAGCCTCCTTAAGTACACCCAAAGAGCCATCTAACTATATTTATAGCAAAATAAACAAGATAGATTAATCGTTCGTTCGGCATAATTTAATGTCGTCTAGCTTTCAGGCTCGTATTAATGAAATGGACCGAAACGTTGCGTTCATATCTCTCGGGTCGACCGACTCTGCTGTTTCTTGAAATTGCTATTAGTATCTCGTTAAATTTGCATTGATAATTTGTTCTGTAGGAATATATAATCTGTATTGGTATAATTTGAGTCAGTATATACTCGTTCGCAAGGCTGAATTTGTTATTTAATACTTTGGACCAAAGGGAGGATCCTCGACACTCGAAACACTTACTAGCCGTCATTAGATGGCCCCAATGGTTCGATGTTGAAAAGTAAAGTATGCCTATATATGAGTCTCGTACAAATATCTAAAGCGCGATTCAGGGTAGTTACTCTGAATGCAATCGTCGTCGATATTGAAAATTTTTGATACTGCTAACCGAGCTATGAGACTTAATATACTCTAATAAAGAATCAGATCGCACATCAGTTTATCGGAATGTAATCGAAACAGAAACAATAAAGTTTTTATATTAATTCGAAGTTGCTCAAAAATTGTATCGAAAATAATAAAAATCGACATCGATTGTGTTCGGAGTAGAGCTTCAGATCTCGGTGTATTAGTAGCGGTCGCTTCACACTCATTTATATTATTATATCCCATGTATCCCAGATTGGCCATAGGGTATCTACAATGCGTCGCCATCCCGTTCTGTCTTCCATGTCTCGTTCAACCTCACTCCAGGTCTGACTGAAAGCCTTCATTTCGCCAATGACAATCCGCCGCTATGTCTGTTTATTAAGGTGGTATATAAATATATCGGTCTAATATTCAATATATAATATTGAAATTAAGACCATTCATAAAAACGTATAGGTATTTTGTTTTTTTGTTAAGAATGTTTATTTGTCGGTATTATTAATAATTAAATACGTTCATGACATATCTAAAAATAACAAAACAACGCAAAATGATGTTTAAAGCAATTTGTGTTTTTCTCGAACGTTCTTTCAGATTTCAGCCGGATGTCCTTGCACTTGCTAAAAGATATTTCCAACATTAAACAATCTATTTGCAAGAATTCTAATTTCGTTTCAAAACGATACTTTGTACCTATATTATGAGATGTTTCATTCATGAGAGTTGGAATGAATGAATTTTTGGCCAGAATAGTTTAACGTGTATTGAGGATATATTATCGAATTAAATCAAATACAAAATACATTTATTTTACAAAGATCTGTTTATTATTTTTATAAATTATGTTATGAAAAAAAAAAAACAAAGGAATAATAGTAATTATTTTATTATATGGTGTGGCACATAAATATTCCATCTATATTCATCGTTTAACATATAAGTAAAGATAAATATATGTCAGAGAATATAAAATTATGCGGTTATTTAAGTGTGTTTGATTAATTAGTATGGCAATATTAATCGTCATAATGCTTTATAACCATAAACATCAATGTTAAGTTATGCCGAATGTGATGAGCTGTAAACTGTCAGTAGTGCGTCCGGGAGCGGCGCTGTGCGAGTTGTGCGCACTGATTGTTAGCAATGCAACATGGAATATTGATAAATAACTCAATCTTGATGATTCTCTAACATATATAACCAGCAGCCAGATTTATATATCAAGTGGGTGTCACAATTCGCAAAGGTAGCGTTTTAACTCTTCGAGTCGTTGCTCGGAACTTCAAGTATCTTCCCTCAAAAGAGATTTTCAAATGGTTGATGTTCCCTTTGTAAGTGCTACTACAAAAATATCATCGACATATTTCTAGAACAATGTTTTAAGTTTTGAATCATTATTTAAAAGAATAAATACAACAGATATTGTAGAGCATTTAAAATAAAGACATTGTATTTCAAGGATTTTGCATAATATCACTTTTGGTACCAATCTTTTGGCATAGCAAAGCCTGTTGTTAAGGTTAACCTGCCAATACCTCTTTACTATTAGCGCACTTCTCTAGTCATTTTAGTCCATGATGTCGGTTCATAACAAAGATAATCAAATACGTATTGTGGAGAGAAATACCACAATTAAAATTGAAGTACAACGCCAAGGCGCTGGTAATTCACATATTACTGTTGTCGTAAACTTTACCTCTGCTTCTTATATGCCGCAAAGTTAAGATAATTTATTGACCGTACCTGTTTATGACGTTAAAATATAGGACGGGAATACACCATACATTACGGAAAAGACCCGTAAACCCGTTAACCAATACACGTGAAAGGTGATAAAATCGACGCTTTAAAAACTGTAGTATGAAATGGATATTTTACGTCCGCAACGCTCTTCGATACGACACGGCTTTTTATTACTAACTCGTAAAACGTAATGAACGCAAGACCACTGTAAATTAAAATCATCCGCGCCTTAATCTCCTTGAAAAGTTCCATCCTTCAGGGATCAATATTCCTGGCCGATGTTAATAAATTAAGAATTTAACGCTGTTATCATATTCTAACGATGAAAGGGTACTTAAGTATGAAAAAGGTTGATGCTCATATTGCGGCGAGACTCGTGAGGCTGTGAAATGTTGGGAAATGTTGATGTTGTTTGTTAAAGGTCTTGCAGACTCGTTCCTGTATAACACGTAATATTGTTTAAGCGTTTGAAATATTCCCGATATAATACGTTCCTTTAATATTGTAAGGGATGATATTAATTTGTTTAGATTCTGTTATTAAATTGCTTCGTATTTTTTTATCAACTGTTCGAATGATGGTAAGTGACCAAAAAGAACAGTCGCAGAGCCGATCTATAGAATAGGAAAAATGAGAAAAGGAAGATAAGGATAAAGCTAGAAGGAAAAAAGGTTGAAAGTATTTAAAAATACATAAATGACTAATGTCTTCGTAATTAGACGCTATGACGTATATCGTAAAGCCTCGCTAAGGCTTGGCCGGAAGGAGCGTCAGTGGGGTTGCATTATTGTGCTCTAATTATAGAACTACCCGCGGATTGAATGTAGTATGCTATAAAACGTAATGTTGATGGCATCATCAAATGGATATGGTTCCTGTGAATTTCCACCTTAATTGTATATAAAAGTAGTATATATAACAGTATTGTTATCGCTGTTTACTACATACTGTATGACTTGCCTGAAATTGTTGAGTGATTTAAAAATAGATGTTTGCTATGTTTTTCTAATAGATGCATCTACATAAGCATCAATAGTTGATGTTCAGAATCTTATGAAATTTCTTTAAGCATGTTTGAAAGTGATAAAAAAATTATTCTTCTAAAGTATTCCGTTTGCAAACGTAATAATTGACGAAGCTCTTCGCAGGTAATTGTGGGCGATCAATGATCTCGTTAGCGTGATATTTGGTTGATATTTGATATTTGTTTATTGGAATTTAACTTTAAAAGTTTCTCATAACAAGTCTAGTATAATCGAATTTGTCGTCACAAGCTGGTAAATATGCCCGTAGCAGTATGTTATCTGACTATATGTGACACGTTTTTTAGAATTGTGTGTGATGAAAATCAAATTTAACCGGATCGGTTAAATAAATCTGTCATTTGGCACATATTCTTCTGAATGAGTTAATTGAGAAAGCTTTTATTTTTATTAAGTAGGTAAATACATAGAACGTATACTTGAATTTTTTTAATCAGATTTTTCTTAAATTTTTGACTGACGGGCACAAGTTATAGATAAATAATATGCTATGTTAATTACGCTGGTCGCTAGTGATTACCAAATTGGTTCACTCACAGTTAAATTCGGCGAATTATCTCGTTAGCCTGACATTTTGGGCCACAGCTCATTGGTGAACCGCGGGGCGGAATAGTGTCAACCCATTGCAGTATTCCATAAATCGCATAGGAATTTCCGAGTAATTGCAGAGGGGAATGAGCGGAATGACTGAATTTCGGGTACGGAACGTGGAATTCTTTGATGCTACGTGGTAGAGCGATTTTTGTAAAGTTACGGGTTTTCTCTGAACCGAATATATGTATTATATTCTAGGAAGATACTGTTATGTTATGCATGGATTCTTCCGAGTAAAATAAGATTCTATTTTCATCATTTTTTTCTATATAATAGCTAACTATAAGCAAATTCAAAAGAAAAAGAATAAGTCAATTTGTGCAGTCGATCTTAAGTTCTGTATATTAGAATAACTCGGTCACAATACGCAGCTTATATTTTAACGTATTTTCTTTCAGGCAGCGTTCCCTGCCGGGTCATGCATTTTTACATTCTATTTATATTGTACTGCCCAACTGCAAAATTCATTATTCAAACATCAACGGCCAAATCTAAAAGCTGTACGTGTATCGTCTGCAAGGGACCTCACTGGAGACCGATTGCGTGCCGTATTCTCTTAAATATTACACACAGTCATAATTCATAGCGTCCCTCCAGAGGCAATAATTTATCGTTTAATATAACTAGCATGCAGAACACACAAACTGTTCAACGTACTTGGGCGTGACAATGTATGAGAATCTTAATTTTGCGGTTTAAAGGTATAAATTGCTGAATATTATTCTAGACTTCTAGAGTATTCTAGAACGTTCAGAGAGAAATGTTGAAGCTAGTTTTTATAAAATCCTTTGTTGTTCTATAATTTGGTTATATACCGATTATACAGCCACCTTTAAAGCTGGTTGTTGAGCACAGTGTGTATATTTTAAGGAACTTTGTTTCCGACTACATATGAGTTCCCTCATAAAAAGATTAACTTTTCCTTAAAAGCCCGGCAACACATTCGTGACATTGTGAGTGCTCATTGGCGGTGCTGATCACTTACCATCAGGTGAGAGCACCAGACCGTTTTTCCTCTTATGTTTAAGAAAATAATTACGTCATTAATTACTCCATAAATTTATTAATTTCCAAATAGCATGATAAGGATTGCTTCAGTTGAATTTAGCCTCAGAGGTCGTTAATTTGATTTATTCCTATTCACCATTAAGTTTAATTAAATTTCGTCAATACAAGTAAGTCAATTACTCTTGTTGGAATAAAACACTTCTTAATTGCTTCAAAACGCGATTTATTCAACGTTATTTATTGAAAGTTTCAATTAATAAAGTTATTTAGTTGACGAATGTTGAAACCAAATAAACCCTAACAGATATAGATACATAAGTTATACAGATATCGTCGGTTACTGGTGGGTTAAGAATGATGAACTGACTGACTTTAATAAATATTCAATCTATATCTATACTTTTCTATGAAGAGGAACGATTTGATAGCTTGTTTGCATTGAATACGCTGCGAAATTTCTGGACAGATTTTTTATGAAATTTGAAATTGACAAAGTCTAGCGCTTGGGCAAGGAAATATTCTGAATTTTATTGCAACATATTGGTCGATTGTAGATGATAGGGGTTGAAAATAGGGATGAAAGTGTGTAAGGGAATGACGTGGACGCAACTCTAAGACAAATTATAAAATATACTATTCATTAAATTACTAGTCTCGTGGATTCATTGGTGTTTGGTCTTTTAAAATTTACTCTTCTTTTCGCGACGGACGAAACTAACAAAGCTAAACCTAAAATATGAATGCGAGACGAATAATCCTTAAACCATCTACTAAGATAAGGTAAGTTGAAATGCAATTCTATCGCAGCTACGAGAACAATTTTTCTCTGTCAGTTCTCGGCTTGACTAACAAAAGTTCGAGTCGATTTTCTATCGTGTCAGGATATACTTTAGAAACCAGTCGTTTCCCAGATCTCAGAGATCCAAGACAAATATGACATTGAAAGTTTCAAGCAAACTTTGTGGCAATGCTCACTTCTATATTTATACTTATTACAATAAAGTTTTTGTACGGAAATAAAAGGATCATTTTGCTTCTACAAGTTCCAACTTTGCTTACTTTATAAAACTCGCTCGGAACTCCGCATTTTAATTTCAGTTGTATTTCTGTAAGAGCCTCTTCTGAACCTAGTGAATCTCGGCTAGGTTTTTCATGACTTTTTGCATGTAAGTAAAAAGCCCAGCAAAGAAATAAATGTAATGGCGTTAGTATGTTTTTCCTTTTCGCTCTCTAGATGCATGTTTCAGTGAATGCTCCTGTTTGCTTCTTATCCCCTGGTACATCAGTACAAATAAGCTTTTACGGCGATTAATCGCTGTCCCTCTGCTCTGGGTTTGAATAATACAACTCTCATCTGTTCCTTGTTCATATTGCAACGCATTGTGCATTGGATAAAATAAGATTTCTCTCAGAAATTTAAGATTAGTGAGCTTACTCTCCGAGGACTCGAGCATCGTAAAACGCAGATGAATATTCGAGAACATCGTTAAACTTTTAATTAACATTGTTACGTATTGGCTTGTTGCTCTCTTCGGCTTTGTTTAAAACTTATGTATAACGTTAAAATATGAAAATGTATAAGGAAATCTATTCTAAATATTCTTGGTTGTAATGCAAAAATTGGGAAGCACGTTCTGAGTTGCCATTTGATGTTCCTAATGAAATTGGGTATTAAGCTATTGGGCATACGTATGAAGGTATATCGGATGTTGAGATGGAAATATTTGCCTCATAAAAATAAGCTTATATTGAGAGATAGATAATGGATTACCCATAAATTTCGCGTTTCTTTCTTCGAACTATATTATACTTCTGGCTAACGTCAGTAAAGCTAACGCTTTGACAATAGATTTTTATATTATTAAGAATCTTTAAGTCTGCTTGTAGTCAAGTTATCCAATCTATATTTAAATAACTATATATTATCGCCCTGGTTGCTTGAAAAATCTGCTATTTAAAGATTTAAAATTGTTTGTAGGTTATATTCATGCTTTATCATTAAAATAAATACATAAATAAAATAAATAAAATCTGTCGCGTTAATCTATGTATTCTATTTATGCACCTTATTATATTTTTAGCTTTGTATTATATCTACTTTATTTCATAACTTTTTCTTACCGCCTTGTTTTGGTTGCCTAGAAGATATTGCTTCCTAGCAATAAGGCCGCCAATTGGCTCAATTGTGTTTTATAATGTAGTCATTCCTGTATACTTTTGGTCAATAAAGTGTTTTTTATTTTATTTATAAATAAATAATACCATTTTAATGTTTATAAACGTGAAACATTTTGTTGTGTCGTATTCACTCTACGAGTTGTTTACCCGGCTTTGCTAAATTTCTTCCAACTAATATAACAATGTTGACTGTATTTTAACCTTGCACTTAGCTAAAAGCTTTCAGTTTGGTATCGTAAGTTATGACAACTTGGGAGTTTCTCTTCTCTTCATTTCATTTATACGAAAACAATGCCTTTCCAACGCCTTAACTTTGCGTAAAATTTCTTATGAGTTTATTTCACATTTTCTCAATTTTCTTCGATTTTGTTTTTAATTCGAATTCGGATGTTATGATCGCGTCGAAGTATGAAGTCGCGGGACTTAAGAGTTTGTTTAATTTTACCTTATATTGTAGTTTTTTACATTTCTTTTTATTACGATTACAGTTTAAACAGCTTTCTGAATAAATATAGGAATATCTGATATATGTATTAAGAACGATATATCGAATAATTTTGTTTATTCGATATTGTGAATGCAACGGAATTTCAAAATAATATCTATATAAAAAGAGAATATCCTATCGTATGAGGTTGGAGTACAGTATTCGCCGTCTCTTCATACCATAATTTATGTATGATAAAATATATTACCTACCGTAAATTTAACTTAAACTGATAGAATGTAAGGTACCTTATTTATTTTAATAACCTATGTATTTGTTACACAGCTATGGACGGACGAGTTGTTCAGCCTGGCGTACAACCTGAATCAGTACAACAACCCCACCATGAAGTTCTTGGAGAAACTTCACACCAAGATCGTGCTGAAGGCGGACAAATCTGGCAAGATACTCGTCAAGAAGTAAGTCAATTTGAAATTTTATTGAATATACCAATATAAAAATTCTTTATTACTAATAGACGTTAGTTTTCCTGTATATTAAAGTTTAACGGTTTAACTTCGATCAGAAATAAGCGAGTTAAAACCACTACCACTTGGATTTGAATAAGAACCTTTTGTGTGATGGGCATATAAATTGACAATTTTAAAATATACGTTAAAATTGAGGAAATAAGTTCTTCACAATCAGTCGATTACCTACTATTTCCCGGCGATTTATGGTGACACATTTCCATCATTGTCAAATTAAAGAAAAATATTTCTTAATTTTCGGGCCCTGCACATGTAATGTAACACGCATCGAGCGAAAGCAATATAGTACTTTTAAGAGTTCTCGATATATGAATGAAGGAAGATACTACATCAAAACATTAAAATATGTTAAGCATTATACCGCATAATGTGAAAAATGCTATAGTTAAAAAACCAGGATAATCTCCTCATTTATAAATAATGACACAACAAGTTATAAACGAAAGTAAATCCACGTGCACATCTAACTTTCTTTCGCAAAATCATGAAAATGTTTCTGTGAATATTAAATTCGGTTTATTTTAAGAAGTCTCAGTTAAGATTGGATTAGTACAAAGAGATTGATTGAATAAAGAAAGTGTCATCTGCAGGGCGACGTGCTCGTTCAAAAGTGTCGGCCAAGTTTGGAAATAAATACAATAAGTTGAAAGAAAAGTTGAGCAAACACGAGGCGACGGGACGAGAATTGCGGCTGCCTATAAGTTTTATTATCAATGCTTTTTGGAGACTTATTCATTTTTTTTTTTAATTTGCTATTTCGGCAAATACGCAGGAGAGTCGCCTGATGGTCAGTGATCACTTCTTTCTCTGGTCAATTGCAAAACTCTATGATAAATGAGGATTAAAATATGGGACAAAGGAGGGTGGCTAGGGAAAAAAAGACATCTCTAACGAGATACTTACGTCACAGGGAACTAGTCCGTCCTATTTCACCTAACGCCATGGCGTTACGTTAAGTTAATTATAACCACCTTACATAATTAACTTTGGTTTGCTTTAATTGTTTTTACTGTATTTAGTTTTGTTATTTATAATACTACTAGCTGTTGCCCGCGACTCCGTCCGCGTTTACTATCATAAAAAAATATTCCCTTGGAAACTGGATAAAAAGTATCCTATGTCCTTCTCCTGGCTCTAAACTACCTCCCTGCCAATTTTCAGCTAAATCGGTTCAGCCGTTCTTGAGTTAGTGAAGTTAAGTGAAGTAACTAACACGGCTTTCTTTTATATATATTTTTACTGGAAAAAAGGGTTATAAGGCCGCAGGGGGGGGGGTCAAAGTTTATAAGAAAGTTCACGCGGACGGAGTTACGGGCAACAGCTAGTATATAATATAATGAGTATACAGTTAGTTAACCATAAGTTTTTTATGCAATAATTATTTTATTTCTACTAGGACATCAGAAACAAAAGGCAGTATACATTTTATATGTATGTACCTTTGAATAAACAGTACAGTTCTATACTATATAAATGACTAATACTATCAGTGATCGTGTCATTCAACTGCACAGACGTATCGTATGAGCCGCCGGGGATTAGCGCAACAGTTGGAGACTTTTCAAGTCGCGTCGAGGGGAAAATTGATACTAATAAAAAGTTATAACTAGTTTTTACTAGCTACATCGCTAATGTGCTTAATAATCCTTGGTAATTTAGTTATATAAATAGTTAATTTATTATTAAATACGTTTATTAACATTTCAGTAGATATAACTTCGTTGTATATATATTAACCGTAAAATGATTAAACATTCTACAACCATGGAATAAGTTTGAGATCTCAGATCGACTACGTGATAATGGAAGCGATTGGGTTGTATAGGTCGGGTCATGAATCTTTAGCGCTGAACAAAACCTGCGCAGAAGTCAAAAATAAGGTATCGAGGTAACGGCACTGCGCGCGGGGCGCGTGATTGACGAGTGCGCGAGCGATGATTGGTTGTCCCAGTCGTGTTGTCTTTCTCGCACCAATACGTCAATCACGAGCGCGGTTCTACCGATGCGCAGCTATTCTCGTCCAGCGCTAAATATAAATGACGCGACCTATACTGTATGACCTTATTATTATGACAAAGTATAAAACTTAAAATGCTAAAAGTTAGTCTTTGACGCAAAAACTACTAACTAAATCAGCAGAAATTTAGGAAGTCGATAGGAGGATTATTTTTTATCCCGGTATTGCCTTGGGAATGGAAACGGAAAGGGTAAAACATTTGCTCACGATATTAAGAGTTACCAGGTTCGCAGCAACAGATGAAGGTAGATGCGAAATGTTGGCACGCCCCCAATATAAGTTTGTGATACACGAAAGCGTTATAACGAAGTATCTAATTAGTTCACATGTTCAGTTCAGATAGTGTCTTGTAGTTTGATTATAGATTTCTCCTTCGAATTAATGTGTTTATGTACTGAGTGTTTAATATCAAATAAGTAACTAATTGTTAATTATATTATTTTGATTATATGCTTTTATTATTAATATACACAAATTAGCTCCAAATTACAAGTTTAGTTACAAATAAAAAGTATGTCACATATTATAATGTTATCGGATCAAAAAAATAAATGATTGTTTTAATTGAAAAGCATCGTCACTACAGGACAATAGGATTTATGCTTACGTAAAAGTAATAACACTATCTATGTGGAAATACAATAGTCATATAGGAATCGCGATTCCCGGAATATTTTATCACTTTATTTTACGTAGAAATTCGCTAGATCCGCTTGTTATAACGCCGTAAACAATGTACAGCCAACAAGAAAAATCGCTGAAAATAATTTTCAAACAACATGTTAACCCTAAAACGTTTCATACAATAATTGATATTGACTGCTCATTATCAGTTAACAACGAAGATATTACCTCATATTGTAACAATATTTAATTATAACTATTAAATGTCTCATTCAACTTGTGTTGTCGACCGTATGTATCATTAAATAATTTCTCAGTGATGTTTTGTCGTTGAAAATAAAAACGGTAATGGCTTGTTACAGGCTCGCGGTTTTTTCCGATACTAATATCGAGGTTTATAGCATCCGGCCTTTGAATTCGGCCAGTAATGGAAAATTTCTACGAGTCCCTCCCGTCGTTGCGTAGACCTTTTTCAATTTGATATCATTATTCCCGGTGTAATAGAATTTTAAAAGGGTTACGGCATACATTTGTTTCGGACAGCTGAAATAGGACCAGCGCGTCGGTAACTTCAGGTCTGCCAATGCGGGCGTGTTTGTAGTTGTATGGATTTCGTTGGCGTTCCACAGATTGTATGAATAACTTTAATTTAAATATGGGATTTATGTTTTTTTATTGATTTGTAAAATATGGATGATTTGTGTCGATTCTGTCGTAGCATGTCGTATGATGTTGAGTAGTAGGAGTCCAGAGTTGTCAAGATTTGCGTGTGTGAATGGGCGGCGGTAACCACTTTCCACCAGACAGATCGGCTGCCCCCTAAGTTATAAAAAAAAACAAAGCAAAAATAAAGCATTTGGAACTGAAAGTTCTCTAGGAACTTTGTCGAGAAAATAAAAAAAGTAGAATGGTCTACTACATTGCGTAAGACTAGTTTTTCTAGAAATATTTTAGAGAGCACTTCTTACTAAAATAAAATACTAAATATAGTCTTAATTTTATATTTAAAAACCACCACGATCACCATCCAAACGGATCAATAGCTATTTCTTGCTTATCTGCACTCCGTTACTTAACGATTCTGAAGTGTAAGCAAGCTGGGTCGTTAGAAAGTTGAAGCGACAAAAATAGACCTGACCTATGCGGTAACACTGCAAAGACTTGCGGTGCACCCTTGAAAGTATTCAAAGAGAAATAAAAATATCCACGCTAAATACAACTTGGCTACACTTTGGATTTATTTATTTTTTTCACGGCCATAAAGCGTCAGCTAAAAGCTGTTTAATTTTTAAGGGTCCGCACCTCTCCAGGCTGAAATGGTATATTTATAAAGTTAAGGTTATTTTGTTGTCCGTCTGTCTGTCAATAACATTGTTCTCGGGATCAACAAATAAAGCGATGGACATTTTGCTATTCATTTGCGTTGCATCTCATGGAATTTGGCAAGAAGCAAAATATAACGAAAAATACTAAACTTAAAAAAATACTAAACTAAAAAACTTTTATATTACGAACAATTAAAAAAAACGATGGGCAAAAGAACATGTTCTTTCATGAATAATGTTTTACATCTAACGATTATGACGTAACTGTGTTGCATGTTACATCGACTAGAGATCACGAATACCCTTGCAAATTCTCTGCGGCTTCTGGACAAAAACCTGGGACACGTCTAAAAACTAAATGTGCAGTCACCAAGCTAGGGGCCATCGTCTCAATTCAAAATAAAGCACGAAGTTGACGTTTGACAGCTGAGTACTGTTACAAGAATACCGAGAAATTTCGCGGGGTAATTAATATTTCACCCTCGAGTTCGAACTTCACAATTGTCGAGTTAGTGTTATTAAGCAGGCAGATTACATATAAATATAAGAATGACTAAAATCGTATGATTATAATGTTCCATACGTTGAGGCCAATTATTCTTATACAAAAGTTATAATATAATAAGTTTGTAAATTGTTCCTTGTGCCCTGCGGTTATATTTGCATGAAGCTTTTTTCCTTTTTTATATATTTTGTTCGGTTAATAGCGTAGGTATGTATTGAAATGATGTGGGCATACACTTGACTGTTAATACAAAAACTTAACAATAAAAATAATATTTAATTTCGTAATTTATTTTATGAAAATACAACGATCATAATTTCCCATAAATTGTTGTGGGAGATTGTCGTCTAAACCAGTTTATCTCCCACAATAATAAGCCTAGGCTTTTTAGTATTTCAGGAAACCGAGTTTAGGTTACCACCCAAAACGAAACAAATACGAAAATAATGACTTCAACTAAATCAAAGCGTAGTATTTATTTTCGTAAAAAGCTACTAGTAAATGTATTGATAGTTTCGATCCAATAATTATAAAAGCATTTGTTTATTCGACTATAATAAATACATTCACGTGAAGTTTACATGAGTAAAGGCAATTTGGTATTCGTTGTAGGGAATTACATTTATATCCTCACACGAAGAGGGTTGAGGCCGTAATCTACCACTCTGGCCTAATGCGAGTTACATTATGAAATATACAAAGCAAAGTGTTGACAAAATTACGAATTCTTAAACAGTGTCTTATTATATTAGATTTAAGGGACTACAGATTTTGTCTTTAATAGAATAACAATGCTCAAAATTAAAAGAGCATAGTTCTAAGTTAAATGTATTTGTTTTAGATATGTAGTTGGTAGTATTGTATCGTCATTATAATACAAATAATTATCACCGGTTTTAATAAGTAGCGACAAACGCTGGTAGTTTCGCTCATAATTCAATTAAGTAACTTCCTGTTCGTAGTTACGAAAACTGTAATAATTTTCTTTTGTAATAATGTAACACATTATGATTTCACTATATGAATTCTTATTAAAAAAGAGTAAAAATTTAATGAAACATTTTCAACATTTTTAAAGAATATATTTCCCAACGACAGATATGAATCTACGATTGTTATTGACCCTAAAATTGTAATCTTACCGTGACCTCTAGCGTTTTCGATTTGAAAGATTTACTGTCCAGCCATCCCGGTCGCTCTAATATTGTTTAAATGCTTGCAAAAGAGACAGCACGAAGAAAAAGTTGTGAATTCAAAGCAGGGCATTTGCAAATCAATTTTCATATGTCTGCCTGTCTGCCTCGCTGTCTCGCATTCACAATAATGCGTAAATTATTTATATCTCGGTGATCTTACCAAGGCTGGGTCACGATTCGGTAAGGCCGTGTTTGTTTTAATTACATTAGTTCGTACGTGTGAACTGCGGTCGCGAGTCTTAATGTAGATAGGTTGTAGGATGTAATGTATGTGTAAATAAACGCTATTTACATGTTAGTTAGCCGTCGTATCGTATATTGTAGTTAGTGTCATCGACGTGTTGTGTACATTTGATCATTGGGAAATACTGTTTTATTATTTCCCACTTAAGTGATTGTTTTTTTCGTTGTAGATGGTCTCATAATGTACCATGTAAGTCTGTAGTAATGTATGGACAGTGGACTCACAATTATATTGATAAAGGAACTATTTCTATGCATTTATATACGTAGCAACGTTGAGTATAAGCTTTTAACATAATATATAAAAAATAAGTAATAAATACCGACACAATTCTATCTACAATTGTATAATAGGTAAGAGCATATTGACATGGAATGAAAAGTGTGTCATCAAAATATGGCTCTAAGGTTGTAGCGCAGAGCAACAGTTACTGGGAGCACATAACGACCGCATACGTTCGATATTCCGCTCCAAATGGCTTTCAATTCGAAAAATTTATCAAACCTACCCGCTGGAAATATCACTGGAATGGATCTGTGTACTGTATGTAGTTGAAAAGCATCTGTTGCGATAGAAGCTTTACCCATCCGTATACGGATATATAAAATTTAAGAGTCGGTTGGTTTGAAAGCACTAATCGTCTCTACGTATCCAATTTTTTTAAATTCTTTTTGTGTACGACAGCTATGTAGACTATTACCTAATGATATCTGGTTACTTTTTAACTAATATAATAAACGATAATTTTTTTATTACTTGGGGAATGATTTACGGCAACTCATTAAAAGATCACATTATCATATTTATAAAATCGGTTTTGTACAGTTTAATAATTTGTAGTAGGTAAAAAAATGGTCGGAAATTATTCAAAACGATAAATTAAAAAATATCATAGTTCGTTTCCAAGCAATTTATATAATTGCCATAACACACATTTCTCATTCCAGTTGTTTCTTTCGGAAATATTTATGGTTTTAACTAATAGTAGTGACTGCGCAAGTTTCGAAGGTCGAAAAATAGGGACACTAATTGTGAATGATGTTTTGAGTTTATCCAAATTGTTCAATATTGAAGCTTAAAATCAATTATGTTTGCTTGAAGACTTTTTTGTATTATGTTTAAGTTAAGTAATTCAGTAAGGGGGAAAAAAGAGCTATATCTACAATATCAAGATCACGTAGCAAAATAAATGTCTTCAACAAAAATATAATGATAATACAAAATAAACCAACGCTGTAAAAGCATATATAACGTACCGGTATTTGCGATGTTCGAGAGAAGCTTTTATTACAGCCAATAGGGTGGAATTTCGGAAAGGTCTTCACAATAATTGTATTGTTTTTCCCATGAAGGATCCTCGTCCCTGACATTTGGTCTTATCTGTCCCGATTGTAGTGCAGCTTGTCTTGCGATGTAACAGTACAAGATTTTTCAAGAAGAGTACGGTTTGACAGGCTTCGGGTTGAGACAAGTGGCGCTCTTAACAAAGATAACACAATTTGTGGCATTCCCGTATTTTAGCCAGTAATCCGAGCGATTTCTGATATGCCACTTTGACCTACATTAACGATAAGCTTTGAGGTACTGTTAAAGTATAAATGTGGGTTGAGATTAATATTTTAAATGATTTAATTAAAGAGAAAATCGTTTTTGGTTTTTTTTTTGTTAAAATAAATGAAAAGGAAGGATTGGATTTTTGAAAGTCTTTGAATGTATTATATTTCGCTCGTCGGTATTGTTTGTAAATTAAAATATTCTAGTTTATTTCTCTATAACATAAAGGAATTTTTTAATCTTTTGCAAACACTTTTACTACGAGAACTATTCGAAAATCTGGGTGACAGATATATATTTAATTAGGTTTCGAAAGTGCGGAATATAACTTATTCTTTATATCAACGCGGTATCATACTAGCTAAACGAAGTAAACCAATTTGCCTATACCTAAATCTAGACATTGATACGTAGTTAACAAACGGAGAGCTAGATCCGAATCAACGTTGCGTCCATCAAGTGTACAAGGGGAAATCAAATTGAAGCAGACGCTATGGACGCTGAGAGCTAAAGCAAACCTGCTGTGCAATCATCCCGGATTCTCTAATGAAAATACTTAACGTTAGTTGGAATAGCAGAACGGAATGTATATGAAAAACCAACCGCTTCGTATGCTAATGGTATTTTATTAAGCTCTTTACAAAAGATTTTCTTTTACCTTCCATGTTTTTAGTAGTTTGGTTCGATTATACGATTGTTACATGGGTATAAATTGTGTCAATTAATAGTTCAATAATAATTAATCAAACAAATTGTTTGCTGCAAATTCTTGTAAAATCTACTTAATGGTTTTGGATGAAGGTAAAGGTAGATTAGACATTATATTACCTCATGGAAAATTTTTATACGAGTAATTCTGAGCTGTGCGTAGAAGGAATATAAGGAAAAATCAATTTGAACTGTACGTAACGTGCTAGGACGAAAGCAAACATTGATGCAAACGCTAATTTCACTAATGAAAATTCACTCAGGATTAAATTGGAAGAGAAAAAGTATGAGCAGCATCAAATCGCTTCTCATGCTAATGCAATTGATAAAGTACTTTACGATTGCGATGGATGTTTTATCAAGCTGGTTCTGATAGATTTTTAATTTTTATATTCAATCAGTCAGTCTTTGTTGGAATAGGAGGGTTACGCAATTCTAATGCATTTGAAACATTTTTAGTACGTTTTATGTATTTAAGTGTTCGTGCGGTTAATTATAATATAAACATGTGTGATGATCATATTTTTTAGGATTATCGGCATTTTGACAATTGTTTAATTAGCTTAGTTTAAAAAAAAGAATCAGAAAACGATATTAACTTCAAAGTAAAAAAAATTAAATACAGAGAATACTAATTTAAAAATGGTGTTTTTGAATGTTGAGATGATTGGTAATGTTAGTTGTGGAAATATACAATTTTACCTTGGAACTTGGTCAGAGGCGGTTCCCACTCTTCCATAGAAAAGTCGTTAGTAGCTAATGGTGGTATCTCGTGAGAGTTGGTTGTAAAACCCAAGGCTCGTAAGAGATTCTACTTAATGATTAAGTAAATAATTTAATGCTTGAACAAATATTTGCAAACTGTTAAATGTGTTTTACAATTTCATAGAAGTTTTTAAAACAAATAATGATTACATTCGATTTATCTATCGTTTAATAAATATCTCGGATATAAAGTATCCTATGTGTTAATCCAAATTTTCAGCTATCTACATACCAAATTTCAATTAAATCGGTCCAGCCCTTTTTGTGTGAAATAATAAAAAACATACATACAACATACACACTTTCAGATTTATTATATTATAGTAGGATAGGATTACTGACCTGAAGATACCCCTTCTCTTCGTTGCTTATTAGAAGTTCTTTACGATGTGCTATTTAGGTAAAGGCCAGATATCGAACCCGCTGCAAACAAAAGGCCACGTGTCCTTTGCCTATATATAATTTGCTGATAATAATATAGGGAGCTTTAATTACAGGCCTCAACCAAAGTTCATACTTAATAAGCGAGACGGGTTTTCGGCAAAAGGTTTTTGAAATTTTGAATAGAGTTCATCTAGTTAGTGTTATTGTGCTTAACCCAATGGAATATAATTAATGAATTATAAGTCTATGATAGAATTATTACAAGTATAGGCCTTCCTTTAGATTTACCAAAATAATGACATATTATGCCTTTGTAAATTATGGGGGATGTAAACTTTCTCTAAAGCAAAGGGAGGATCTGAGACTAGTCTTAGATTACTGGGCTAATGAGTCCTAACATGTTATGACTCAACGTGGGGAGCGTCAATGTAGTACACCCCTGCCCGGAGCAAAGTTCTGGTTAGCATTACATTGGTTATGGGCTGGCATTTCTTTTACTTTTTCCGCGAACCTCACGGCGGTTCCCCATATCGGGGCCACAGTCCGGGTGCCTAAAGATGTGTTAATTTTTATCTAATATATATATAAATATCGTGTCACAATGGACTCCTAAACCACTTAACCGATTATAATAAAATTTGCACACCATGTGCAGTTTGATCCAACTTAAGAGATAGGATATCTTACATCCCGGTATTGCCCCGGGAACGTGAATTACGCGGGTAAACCGCGGGACACAGCTGGTATTTCTAGTAATCTCAATGTAAGCTGTAGTCGATTCATAGGTACAATAGTGTCAAGCTATTTACGAAACATCTGAATAATAAAATTATTAACAGAAACTTAGTGATTAATAAGCCATCTTCTCGAACTGTTATATTTAAGAGTAATAATATTGATACAGAAAATAAGATTAATGAGATATCAGAAATTCTCTTCGCCAAGTTCATTTTTCCCAAGGGATGCATAAAGTTTTAATAATGTTGGGTGTAAATATTTATATAATAATAGAAAGATCCACCAGATATAGTTTTAACTTTTTGAGTCTTTTAAAACCTTTTGTGTCCTTACTCAAGTTACGTAAGTAAGTCAGTACGTCCCTATATTTAAAATTTTTAATATCTTCGGAACTATTTACTTGAATTACATGCTGTTAAAAGCATATTGTTCTATAATAATTGTACAATTTATTAAGGGTACTAAGTTGGATAAAGATTAATGCTGTATAGTTTTAAATTACTTCCTAGATAACCATTTATTAGTATCGGATTAAAAATGGTTATGTTGGGTTATCTAAGAGATAGACAATAGACATGCCATCGCTTAGTTTTTTGTAGAACTTTTTAAGGTGGACAATACTGTAGTACAATATTTTGGTCTATTCGAAGAGTTAAGCTAGCGTTTGCAATATAAGCACAAAAAAAGCGCAAAAAGACGTCACATTAGAAACTTCTAAATTTTAAAGTTCTAAGCATACATAGGGACAGACAGACGGCGATAGCGACTTTGTTTTATACTGTGTATTAATTAATGCTAAGCGGCCTCTTTATAACTTCAGACAAAGTTTGAAGACCATGATAATACGATATGAAGTGAAATGTACACAGTGCTTTGAACTAGCGTTCTATTCCAAAGTTATTAAACTATGTTTCTCTATTAGAATAAAGCTGTCCGAATCGTTCCCGAGTTGCAAAGGAGCGCACAACACTTGGTACAAGCTGGTTCGTCTCTAAGACGTAGTTATTATTCGTGTCGACAGCATTTTAAATTTCTCACAAGATTCTCTATAAAGAATTATTCTTTCGAAACGTTTTTGTGTTTAGCGAGGACTCCCTTGCGACCTGCTCGTTATTAATACAAAGAAAATCTTGCAACAATTTTCGTATAGATTTTTCTCCATAGTTTCACATTGTCTGAGTTGCGTTAATATTTGATAGAGTAAATCACTTTACTCGTCAACGTATAATTAATTATAGTTAAACTGGCTGTGTACTAGATTTTCCTCTTTTTGGTGAGCTAAAAACTATTTCGAAATCCTAGAAACATACATACATATATTAAGTAGGCCGAATTAGTCTATCCCTTTTCAACATTGTATTTCTTGAATATTTTTTGGTACATTAAATAGTATTCAAACATGTTCGCAATGTACAAAAATATTCTCCATAATGTGAGCTAAACTAAACACAATATTTCAAAGAATATTTTACCTAAAACTAACAGCAATATTTATTTTATATCTCGTAAAAATAACTCCAAGCTCGTTCTTAAAATAAATGGTCAGACTAAATTTCTAAAATCATAAAAAATGTAAGCAATTAGTTTAAAAACAAAAAAGTGCGTTTGAAACTAAAGTGTTATACAACATTAAATTTAA
The DNA here is from genome assembly GCA_026213755.1 of Eurema hecabe. NCBI lineage: Eukaryota > Metazoa > Arthropoda > Insecta > Lepidoptera > Pieridae > Terias > Terias hecabe. The sequence continues at coordinate 2,295,250 of JADANM010003811.1, read as the reverse complement.
CGAGGGGTTTTAATGCGTTGCTTGTAGCCTTTTTAATCTGTATCTTTTAATCAAGCCTGGTAATGACTCATAAAATTTTATTGATAGTTTGTTTTTGAATGTATCTTGGTAAGTAGACAGTTATATGTTCGGAGCTCCGTAGAATCATAGTTTCTTTGAATAAATAAATAAATAAATAAATAAATATTTCCAGGACATTTATACACAGCGCCATCTAGTTCCAAGCTAAGCAGAAGCTTGTGTTATGGCAGCTAGATAACGGAATAAATTACATATACATACTTTTCTTTTGTAAATACATACATACAATACATAGCAACACCTAGACCCCCGAAAACTACAAATGTAAATTACAAATATATTTTTCCACTGTGGGGAACGAACCCACACGAACCTTCGCGTAGAAAGCAGTTGTCCTACCACTGCGCCAAGCGGTCGTCTACTTACTTTAGGAAATCTAGTAACACGCTAAATTAAGCTTGTGTTATACCAGCTAGATAACAGATAAATTAAATACACCTTTATTTTGTAAATACATACATACTGTACATAGCAATACCAGACCCCCGAAACTACAAATGAAAATTACATTTTTTTTTCGGTATGGGAATCGAGGACACGACTCTTCACGCAACAATTGCATACTAAGATTCAGGATAGATTCTTTAAACTTAAAAGTACACACATATTAAAGCCGCAGTGAGGGATTCAATAATATAAGCTAATAATGTATATTCGTATCGTATTTATATCAAGAAACATCGTACTATTAAGGAATATTCCAATTAAAGTGAAGAGCCTCGGCGTTAAGATAGTTAGTGGTCGGAAGCAACAAGTAATTTACGTTTGTCGCTACGGCGCTCTGACGTTGAAAATCGTTGAATTTCAGGGAGGATTCGGGGTGAAATCCCTTTACAGATACCGCGTCCATCTCGGCGAATGGGTAGAAAGAGGTGGCTATGTCGGAATGCAAAAACTTTGGCTGCAGATTGGAATAATTTGGTGTTTTTTTACGCACAAAAATGATTTTCAAAGATATACATACATATTTATTGGTATTAAAATGATATAATACTTGTAAAGCAACCTCATTCTACTAATATCATAATAGAATAGCCTATATATCATACTTTTGCTTAAAAATATTACTAAACTTATATTTTTTTATATAGTATTCGCGATTAGAACTTTCTCGTATCTAATTGAAAATGATATAATGCGAATTCTTCTGAAGCTACGAACAAAACTCAACTAAACTTTATAAAGCTCCTCACTGTATTCTTTCAGCTTTCGCTCGGAAAGTTTTTCATATAGATTGTGTGTATATTGTATGTAACGTTACATGGTAAAGTGCCGACACGCTGGGCACATATTATCTCCTGCTGCGAATTATATTAATAAGATATTATGGATATTCTAACTTGTAATATGTTTAATATTCTGGCATGCGTAGTTTAGTGACCTTGATAAAACCTTTAGGCTTCCTAAACTTTGTCTAATATGGCTGCTAGAAACGTGGTCTTCTAGTTCCTCATTGATTAAATTATTAAG
>JADANM010003811.1:2269164-2288322 GCA_026213755.1 Eurema hecabe | reverse complement strand
CTGCTAGAAACGTGGTCTTCTAGTTCCTCATTGATTAAATTATTAAGCATTAAAAATATATAGAATTCTTAAACACACACACGCACAAACATACACACAAACACACACACACACACACACACACACACACACACACACACACACACATTTTTTCCTTCAAATAGAAACATTTGTCACAATCACCTCAAATTGTTGAGATTTCTTGATGTATCCGCAGAGCAGATGTATTACATCGCCATTACATTATACATACAGGGCTTTGTCGCCGGGATAAGCGATTAAGGTTGTATTGCGATGCAAATCGCCTAAGCCTCGGTGTCTAATGGATTGCAATGGACGTGTCTAAGCCTGTTGTTTCACTGAATTCTTTATGTACTAATTGATTTCAATTAAAGGGAAACTGAATATTTCGAAATTTTAAATTCTTAACTAATTTTTTTATACTATGTGTGTTACCTCAGAACTTGTTAAATAATCGATATATCAAATATCGATAGTTTTGTTAAAATTAAGCTTTTATGAGAAGTATTAATTATTTTTATTAGAGACAAGCTCAAATAAATGGGCCCAAGTCTTACTTCGTTATGATTTTTGATCCTTTACATAAAACACATTTTTTTAAATTATGCGTTTTAATATTTCGAATTTGAAAGTAACATCGAAATCGTGTCTGTACTTAATCTTAAATGTTTTATTTTATTTGAAAATTACATAATTGCACATTACATAATTACAGTTTGATATTACGGATCTCTTAATTCAATTTTGAATACTTTAATATTAAAATCTGAATATTTAAACATATTTTCGATTTCCTTCTTGTTTGCAAAAATGTTCAGTATTTTCTTTACAAACATCGCTAACTATAGTTTATATGGTAAATGTCAGGATACAAGGAAAGTTGGTCTTCGAAGGAAATGTTATAAAAATATAGTGTATCATATATAAAGCGCATAAACAAAGTAGCTTATTAATTATTCTCGTTATCTTACTACACTCACAGATTAATTTTTATTACAGATAATGTATAAAGCTCGCTAAAACTCTTTTCATAAAAGTCATATCATCATATTAATTACTTAAAAACCAACATTGCAACAGTACATTAGCATGATATATTTTATACAAACATGAGGTGAGGATGACATTGCATTTTTAAAACCACACGGAATATTTAATTTGCACTCCTTGTCTTCGATTTGACATGAGTTAAGAGTCTATTTGAATTATCAGATAAGAGGTTATAGTATCTACCTAATAGAGGTATACCTCTATCTTATGAAACAAAATTATTAGCTAAGCTATTCAACATTGTTATGTTACAAAAACTTGTTTCAGTTGTTTGTAATACACAAATTTGTTCCTCTACTTCTGCTGTAACCACTATATGAAGCTCCGTAAATAAAGACGAAAAAGAGGTGTAACTTAATGTTATCACGGTGACACATATAATATAATATATTAAGTTTTTTGTTGAATATGTTAAAATCTCAAATAATTATAAAATCCGTTTGCAAGATCCAGAAAATTTTAACCCTTTTGTAACATAAGAGATGTAGAATATTTTAACTTATCATAAGTAAAAGTTTCAGGAGCGGTCTATAAAAATGTACTTATTCAATGTAGCAGGAAAATGGAAAAAGACAAATATTTTCATAGACGTTTGTCTTCGTTCCGATTACACTCTAAAAGGTTTGTCTTTGCGTGAAATGTGCTCGTGGTTTTAATATTTCTTTCATTTATTATTCCTCACTGTGAGGGACACTTTTGATCATCGTCAAGTTTAACAGATGGCCTAGTTTAGGTCTCGTTATTGCTTGTTTAAGGAAGTTGCAAAGACGCGAGCAAAGTTATATTACTCGTAGTGGCTTAGGATTTAGGCTTGATGATGAATTTTAAATGTTTGTCATGTTCAAACACACCTGAAGCAACAGATGGTCGGAGTGAGGTTGCTAATTTCGAAGCAAGTTTTTTGACGAATTATTGAATTTAAAATATTTCAGCGATTAAATTCACGCTAATCGATACCGTTGCCATGACAGTTTACTTAGCTAATGGTTTCTAATGGCTCTTCTGGAATGAGGAAATAACAGTATCTTAGAGACGTTAATGCTATTTGACAATCGTTTTTTTTTTAATTTACGTTGGCCGAGCTTAATTTAAAACTATTTTTAAGTAGATAGATAGACAACCTGCTAAATATTATAAACTTGATCGGTCATAGCAACGATATTACAACGAGGACGATACGTAATGAATGCATGTATTATTTCTATCTCAACACAAAAAAAAACTCAAATGTTAATTAATAATGCAAGTTAAAATTAAAATCAGAATAATAATAAATGTCTTCTTTTTGTCCATAGTATTGTGCGGTTGTTCGCTCAAAGCAAAGAAGACAAGAAGAGAATAGAAAAGGCTCTAAGCGAGTCTGGTCTGCCCACCGGCAAGAATGACACCATTTGCCAGTCAAAGTTCCAGTTTGAGGACTTCTTTGGCTTCTACAAGAGTCTCACGCAAAGGAACGAAGTGTTAAACATCTTCAATGGACTGTAAGTATTCTTCGTAATAGGACGCACCTACCTAATTAACATAAATTGTTTATCTACAAATTGATTATTTAGAAAAACAGTAATAAGAATTACCAGAAATAAAATTCTGTATATTCTGTGCTAGAGATGAACGACGCCTTCCACACCAGACCTTGCCAGTATACTTGCCACTTGAGTGGTAAGAATGCCGTACAAAAATATGTGACCAAAATGTACTCACTACACTTGTTGTACTTTCGAATTCTCACCTGCACTCAGTTGGACAGCTTACAAGTGACGTCATAATCTTGTTATTTTATTATTTTATGCTCTTATATCTTCCTAGATAGGTCACCTGGTGGTTCAAATGACCCATAATTTTTTCAACATGGGCCTGTAGTCTATTACTTATAAACTGATAATAAGATTTGTCAAAGATACACGATGCATAATGAATTTTAATAATAATTAGTAATGGCTATTTTATCTGTTATTTCGGAATAGGACTAACGGCAAGCCCTACCTATCAGCGACCCAGCTAGTAGAATTCCTCAACGTGGTCCAGAGAGACCCTCGCCTCAATGAGATTCTCCATCCGTACGCGGACCTGCAGCGCGCCAACGACCTGATACGCACATACGAACACAACAAGTACCATCAGCAACGATCGCAGCTGACTTTTGACGGGTTTCTAAGGTGAGTATCTTATCTAGTTGTTGTTTGTTTTGTATGGTGTTACTTGGACCAGTATCAAGCACATAGGTATTAATTAATTAGAGGAGTATTCCAAACTAATCCGCGGTTGAATGAGTTTTCCAGCTGCTTAATGAACGTAGGGATACTAATATCGGTAATATGTTGACTGTACATTGATAATTATTTTTCGAAATAGACAGTGCAGTGGTAAGCTTCTCCTTTGTTTCATGATAAGGCAAAATAATGAATCATGCACCCAAGGGCCCTTGCATCGGTCACTGCAATTATTATGATATTCTTTCTTAACTTTATAATTCTCATTTATATAAGTATTTGAGAATTCGTGTTTATTTTCTACAAATATTAAGTATTAATCTTTATATGTATAAATCTTTTTGTATCAGTGAAGAAGGGTCGTGTGTTTGCTTCCGAAGCACGTCCAATTTATTTTTTAAATACAACGTTTAAAAATGTAAACGTCGCGTCGTTATTCAGAAATATCGTTAGTTTAGTTAAAATTTTTAAGAAACTAAAATTCACTTTGCACTCTAAAATTAAAAATATGTTTGTAAATTAAAATTAGAAAGCTCTTATCTTTTACGTTAAAAATAGAATATTTTTATTTGTCTCTTCTATAGGTATCTATAACTATCTAAGGTGTTAGTTTCTGAAATAAGCCAGATTTACTTCGTCGGATCACCCTCGTATATAAACTTTTTTATCTTATAAGATAAGCCGCGATTGATGCTTCAGGAATAATGTGAAATTGAAGCGCTGTCAGCGATATTCCTTATTTCGATTTTAATATAGAAATATATTAGGATCGTCGAACGAAAGGTGCGAGATGAAAGGGGCAATCAATCATTCTCTTTGTAATAAACACTTTGTTTGTGATTTTGTCTATAAGTGAAATATTGTGAGTTAGGGTGAAGTGTTCAATAGGATTATGTTAATTAAAATAAACATAAACAATCTGAGAATCTCAAAATATATGAACAGGCACGAAGTTGTAAGTACAATTTCGCCTTCATGTTGATATGGCGTTAACTCAATTTTCAATTGTAATACCTATATAATAATTCTAAAAACTTTAATATGAGAAGGACAGTCACTTATTGAACATGATGCCTTGTTATTTTGTTCTTTTTTTAAATAGGAAAAGTGTCTCTATTGCATTTCTGATAAATGTACCAACCAAAAATTATAGTTTTATTATTACAGTATTATTTTCAACGTTATGTCATATTATGTTCGAATTAACCTTAACAGATTCAGTACAATTTTGTTATTTTATGAAATAAATTACGTTGTTTAAATTGTAATTGGGTGTAATTGAATCGCTCGAATTCAATCGGGCTTCGTATGCGAGTGATCCTTTAATTGTAAGTACATATTCTCTCGTATATATTTGTATCTCGTATGTGTTATTCTGGTTACAGGGTATTTTAGTTGTAAAGTTACATCCGTACGTATTGAATTATCAAAGCCATGTAAGAAATTTTACGGCGATATATAGTGTTATAAGTCTTTCATGCAATAACTACTTGACTGAAACTTGGCATAAAGGTAGATCAGACTCTAGTATAATTCATAACATTCTTTTAATTATTTTCATTTCTCATGAATAATAAAGTAATGGTATAAAGATTCATTGTATCAGACCGGACTCTACTATCAGTAAGAAATAACGACTTAATAAGAACTTGGTTAGTCGTAAATCCTACACCGGGGCCAAAGGGGTATTTAATTGACCCATGTTTGGGATAAGCCCACGGACTGGTTGACTTACTTTAGCAGGCGTTTCCTTCCATTATGTTTGTATCAATTTTTGCTATAGAAAAGAACTTAACGTCTCTTTGCTGGTAGAATTCAATACTGAACCATCTTAATTTAACATTTTCTTAACATCAATAACGTGATATTTATTGATACCATCACTATAACCTATATCCCGTATGCTTGACTTTAAAACTACGCACCCGGTTCTCATGCGTTTTTTTCAATAAAAAGACTGATTCAAGAGAAAGGTTCATATGTACTTACTTTACTTTGAAGACCTTCCATTTGTCCCCAGGTTCCTAATGTCGGAAGACAACCCAATAGTGGCGCCCAGTAAGCTAGACCTGTGTGACGACATGGACCAACCGCTGGCGCATTACTTCATCAACAGTTCACACAACACCTACCTGACTGGCCACCAGTTCACGGGCAAGTCCAGCGTGGAGATGTACCGACAGTGCTTGTTGGCTGGTTGCAGGTGAGATTACATTTGTTCGGTTGTTTTCGGGTTTGATCGGATATTGTCGGGTTTTTTCGGGTCACTTTAAGACAGTGGGTTTGTTTAGATCTGTGTTGGGGTATAATTTTTGTGTCAATACATAAATTATTATGGCTGACGGATGTGCTAATTGACAGTTTTCTAGAAAAATCGGGGTTTTTCGAGAATTACAATATATAATTATTAAAAAGCTCTCTTAGAGAATTGTAAAGTAATAAAAGGCAATACATTTGTGAAAAAATTGAACTTATACGGTTTATGCCTTATTCATTTTCTCTAAATACATACTTTCAAAATTATATTTAATGAAAAATTGAAGAACATTGTGCAAAGGCAAGGCCAAGTATCTAATAAGCGGAGATTTAGCGTAGTTTGTTTTGGTTAATTATAAATACGGCTTTGATCTTTTTACTGGCTGTTTGTTTTACTCGTTTGGAGTGATTTGACGGTTCGAAATAACACTCTTGCGCCGCGCCGGTCTAGTATTCCGTTTGTTTGTTTATGCGTACCGTCGACGCTTGTATTGGCTTTTATTACCTTGTACGATGCTATTACGATTTTTGAAGATAAACTAATTTTTATGAGTATTGCTTAAAATATTTCATAGTAGGTTCATAAAGAGAAAGGATATAATGAGTGCCAGTCTTAAAAGGTCAATGCTACCGTCCATTATTTTCTAAATGGTAACAAAAGGTACGGAAAGAAATAGATACCCTTTTGATGGTAAAACACTACCTACTAGGATTTAGTTAGAACGAATGCGACGTAGTTGTGTCTAAGAAGTTTGGTATTTCAGATAGATTCGTTGGTGGACTTACATAGGATTCAAAATCACAGCCAAAAAGATTGTATTCCGTAAGATTACTTGGACATGACTTAAACAAATGTGAAAAAATAATATATTTAAAAAATAACTTTAATTATATAGTTTCTGTCACATTAACCACATACACATGTACTGCGGTTATTAATTACTTAGTACAGCCGCTGCTGTAGTATATATTTGATTTACTCACTAGTGAACCCGATTTGAGCGTGGTCACGGTCCTGTTATCGCGTTATCGGATTGAAGCGGCGATCTACCAAATTAATGTAATGTGCTTTTAATGCCGAAACAAATTAATATCGGAGCTCGCCGTATCGACCGGCCGTAAATATGATGTAAAAATTCTGTATAAACATTAAACTTATAAAATAGATTTTGGGGTTCCGTCGCGGATAGGAATTTTCTATGAAATCTAAACAGAGTATACTATAAGCTAAATATATAAATACTGCTGATTCTTTTTATTTTATGTAGGGTTGGGGCTGTTCTTTATTATAAAATAAAGTTTAACAACCGACCTCCAACTAAAAAGCAAAAAATACATTTGTTTTGCACAAAGTAATGCCTATTTTCGTTGTTGGTCTTTTATATTATGATGTCTTTGATTTTGATTATAAACTACTGTATTTAGATTTTTTATTATATAATTTTAGATATAATAATGGGAACGTCAGTCTTTTCTAAAAATATAGGTATAGCAGGAAATGTAATTAAAATATTTTCCAAGATTGAAATATGATTGTATATGCTGTATTCAAAAAGTTATATGTATGTCACAATAAAAAAGCATACATATAAAAGCGGAACCATACAACGTCGATATAGCGCTCGCACGCCCCGCCATTTTTATTAGATCCGCTGAGCTTTAAAATAAATCACCTGATCTATCGATCGATTTTCGCTAGTTGACTGCGCCGTGATTAAAATATTTTGTTTATTTTCGTACCGTCAATGTTTATATTAGTGATCAGTCGGCGTTTGTCGATTGCATTTTTCTCGAAATAACTCTGTCGATAGATAATGCTTTATTTAAAGGATTATGTTCGACGCTAATGTATTCATTCTGTTTTTAAAAGCTTCGTGTTTTGTTTGAAATATTCTTGGGAGTTATACGTACAGTATTTTGTAAATAAATGGTAACATGTTGGTAATATTACTGAAAAATCGACTTTATAGGTATTAAGAAAAAAACAACTATTTTCATACCATAAAATATTTAATTCTTATAAACCAACGGTTCTTGTGTCTGCATAGCTATCCTTTACAGCTCTTTAAAAACTGCAAATTTAAATACACAAGCTGTTTTTAATTTTACATTCCCCGTTTGCCATTTCCACTCGCGCATATTTTGACCCATTTCAAAGTTTTTAATGCGACGCTAAATGACTGAACGTTTGATCTCGTTTCAATCTTTGTGAATACGTTTTTCGAGTAACACAACTACTTTTTTATTCCTATTGTTAATGTTCGAGACCTTTCTAGATATTTCAGCTTTTACCAATTACTAATCTATGTTTTCAAGTTCGGTTTCATAGATATATCAAACACGAGCCGTTGGTTTTGTTCGCAGTTATTTTAAATAGCCTACATGGTGTGAAAAAATTATATATACAACATTTTTCCATTTGGAAATTCTTCAGGTTGATATATGTGTAGTATACAGATATACGAGGGCATTTTACCAGTTGTGCAACGATGCAATTCAGCCTAATGAAACGAATTATTTTTTATAGAAAAGCAGACAAATATATAATAATAATTGATTGGGCTAAATTTGGCTAGCACACGCTGGTAAGTATGCCATAATATTTAAAACTGCACAACCGAATTTTATGCGGTTTTTTTATCAGATAGAGTCATTCGAGCGGAAGGTATATGTATAATACACTTAATATCACATAAAAATATGCATAAATTTAAATATGGCACTTTAATGGCAATACGCAATCAATTTTAGATCATAAATAGATTCTCAATGTTACCTTCAAGATAGGAAATAGGTTGAACTTTTACCAAAGTTTCGAGTTTAATTTCGCAACTTTAGCGCTAATAGAGGTGAATCAGATATCGGCAGTTTAAAGATTTTATTGGGAACCGATGAATCTAGGTTTGAAACGGATTTTATCTTTACTGCAAGAAATTATGGTTTATATAACGATGTTTTTATAAAAGTTCAGATGGAAAGACAAATGACTTAAATATTTTTTGTGGAGTTTAAAAACTATTTTGCTTTAATGCTATACGTATCCTACATCATGGATATTTCTAATTGCAAAAAACTTTTTATTACAGTACATTTTTGTAACATAAAAAACACCTATATATCACTTTTATAGATCACTGCTTTAAAATAAAGCAGCTATCTATAAGTGATATCAATGCTAATTTTGAACGTGGTCCTTATAATATCAATTTGAATGTTATCACTGTGGTATGATATAAGATATAATATTCGCGTCCTGTGAAAATATGCAAGGAATTTGTAGGTCATTTGCTGGAAAAAATATTTGTATTACCAAATTGTTGCTAACTTGGGGTGCTTCAAGAACCCTTTGATACCCCAAAACCCAATCTAGAGCTGTCTAGCTCAGCGAATGTTCATAAGTGGCCATGACCACTTTTCATCAGGTGTCTCGCCTACTCGTTTGCCCCCGTTTCGTGTTCAATGCAATTTTCTTGTATTTATACGGACCATTATATATTTCCAGATGTGTCGAGCTAGACTTCTGGAATGGGAGAACGGACGAGCCGGTCATCGTCCACGGCTACACGATAGTCCCTCAGATCAACGCTCGCGAGGTGTTGAAAGCGATCGCCGAGAGTGCCTTCAAGACTTCAGACTACCCCGTTATACTCAGCTTCGAGAACCATTGCAATCCGCGACAGCAAGCCAAAATAGCCAACTACTGCCGCGAGATCTTCGGAGACATGCTACTGGATAAGCCGTTGGATTCTCACCAGCTTGAACCAGGTGAGATTATATGTGCTGTTGTAAATGTGTTATTAGATAGGCTTATAGAGGGATAGTTTGTAATTTTACTAGTTCGTGAAAGAAAGTGTGTATCAAGTTGTATATTGGATATTACTTCAAGGAAACTCAGTTGTATCCAGGCCTTTTTTGACTCTTCTGTTTCGCAGACTCGTAAATTTTTAAACTACATTATTCTTTAAACCTTAGACAAGCTTACAAGTAACCTAGATTCTTTAATTTATATTTTTCTATGTGGAGATATGTAAGGTATTATGCGAAATTTATATGAATGGATCTAGGAAATGTAACATTGTCTTAACTAATGTTAATAATGCAATACTCAATCCGTTCAATAGGACGAATTTAATTTAGTTTAAAACAAATGATAAGCTAAGAATCACTTTATTAGTTGACGTATTGTGCGTTAATTGGTATAGGTGAGAGCTCACGTGAACGCTACCGTAGCGGGACATTAGCGAAATGAACTCATTACCCAAATGTGATAATAATAATTGATAACGCGAACACAATCGCGGTCGCGAGTTAATGTGTCGGTTTGAATTGACCGCATGGGAAGCTTTATTTTGTATTTTGCGATACAAATTGAGTACCTACAAGTTTCAGGACGCTTGGAGTAACACAATATTCCTGGGAACAATAAGTAGTCTGCGTTGTAGCACCTTATTTAATGATTTACGTGGCTTTACCGTCCAAAACCTTCTGATGTTTAGAGGGGTCGATGGAGCGTTCTTGAGATTAAAAGATGCATAGTCATTAAGGAAAAATAGAATTTAAGCTTGGAATTTACAAAGTTAAGTGTCAGAATAAGCAGAATTTTAATTTTGTCTTTCTTGTAAGCTATGATGTATTGCCTTTCCATTTCAAAGGACGCACATATTTGTAAATTCCATATCTCAATAATTTCATGTCACACTCTTCAAGTACATATTTCACTATTTCCACTAAGTTTATATGCAAAGGAAAACCAACAACTTTATTTTTATTCTTATTAAAATAATTCATTTTAAATAGGATTAAATAAAACCTCTACAAACAGCTCCTGTGCTATACATATTTATAATTGCGGTCAGAGTTATCGCGTGTTATTAAACGATTCAGTTTTATAAGCTTTTATTGTATTGGATTTGCAGTTTACGATTTCCCAGCGTAAATTCACAATTGATTTTTATATTGTTGGATTAAGCTGTTATATCAAAATATATTATAACTATGTAAAGGACGGAAATGACCATATTCTCGACCATTCCAACCATTAGCTGGCCGGCCGTAATGTCCCGATGGTTTGTTTACAAGAAGTTGTATTGGCTAAGTTTTGAATAAATATCATACGCATGCTGCGAAAGTTTGGCCGGTCGCTGTTATTTGCAAAGTTGCCTGGAAGAAATCACTTTTTAGTGGCAAGGCCTTTTACATTTATTTTACTTGCACAATAAGTCAGTAAGATGACCTGTAACATACTTAACTTATTTACACTATTTTGGATTACTGTCTCATTCAGTTATTAATGTTAAGTGTATATGTATTATCATGCGACGACAGTAACCGGTTTGTGTAATAAATACAAATAAATAAACTGTGAGATATTTTAAACTACATATCCAATACAATAAAAGTAATGGAATTTTAAGTTTGTTTGTCAGTGATTTGTAAAGACATAAATAACTGTTGGGAACTCTCGGAAAGAAAAATGTGTGACCTAATTCATTCAAGTGTAGGCTTTGATTTATTTGAGTCGATTAATTGTACCTACTTAATGGTTGAATTCGTGACTAGAAGGCATTAGTACTTTACACAATGACCATAATTTCTAGTGCCAAATTGTAATGTTAAAAGTTCTTTGTTGTGAGGGAATGTTCGCTTACCATTAGGTGACGCGCCAGTTTGCTTTGCCCCAATCTTCTATATAAGCAGATCTACGAAAAAGATTTTTTTATATTTTATGAATAAAAATCTACATTATTTTTAACAAAAAAAATATAGTTACATTGATCATGCATAGATAGATCTATAGCTATATTAATTAATTTAAAATGTAATTTACCTTCAAGGGGGAGAACTGCCGCCACCGTCGTTGCTGAAGAACAAAATTATAATCAAGAATAAGAAGAAACACCATCACCATCACAAAAAGGAGACAGCGGTCGAGGAGAGCGAACAGAGAGAAGTGCCTCAGGGTAACGGGGAGGTCGCGCATCGATCGGTGAGATAGTCATTAATTTATTTACCCTTAATAAATGTGTAATATTATTTTTATTAATGGGAAGGTAACTGTTTATATCTGGTAAAGCTTTCACTCATAAATTAGTTGAAGGATTTTGATAAAATTTGGTATAGATACAGTGCTCGGTAAAAGACAGGTTTCAACACCTAAACTTTTGAGTAAACCCTTGCAACTCCTGTTAAATAACAGCTAGTCAGAAAACATTGTTGAAAAAATCTTCATTATTATATACAACAAAAATGTTAATATGTCTAGATTTATTACGTGTACAAGATATTATAGTAAGATAATTAATATCATATTCTAAAATAAATGTATTAATATGAGTAAAATACATTTTCACAGTACGAGTGTGTAACACGGGTTCCCCTCATATAATACGGCTCCATAACCCATAACTATATACAACGTGTAACAGAAATGCGTGGTAATATTTAAGGATCGCAAAGAATACCTTATTTTAAATGAATGTATTAAAAAATCATTTAATTTTTGTAACACTTTTGTTTTGATTTTCATATTATCGATTTTATTGATGGATTAATGAAATAAAAATTCTCAAATATGTTTATTTTAATGCGGGGACTTGTACATAGACTATCTATGAGCATCTGAACATCACGCAAAAATATTACCACACATTTCTATTACATGTTGTATACTATATAGGTGTATGTAGACTCATTGTATTATACAACAGCTAGTGCGACAAGGCTCGAAGGAGTCGTCGACGTCGTCCGAGACGGAGAGCTCGAGCGAGGAGGAGGGCGCGGGCGCGGAGGCGGAGGGCGGCGAGGGGGGCGAGGCGGGCGAGGGGGGCGCGGGCGCGGACGGCCGCGAGAGCCACGCCGCCGCAGAGATCTCCGCGCTCGTCAACTACGTGCAGCCCGTGCACTTCAGCTCCTTCGAGAACGCCGAGAGTGAGTGCCCTTGCCCGCGTACATGCGTACATATATAGTCGGCGTCATTTATGTTTAGCGCTGGACGAGAATAGCTGCGCATCGGTAGAATCGCGCTCGTAATTGACGTATTGGTGCGAGAAAGACAACACGACTGGGACAACCGATCGACGCTCGCGCACCCGACGATCACGCGCCCCGCGCGCCACGCCGCCTCGATACCTTATTTTTGACTTCTGCGCAGGTTTCGTTCAGCGCTAAAGATTCGTGACGCGACCTATACCTGTAGCGATCATCATGCATGTAGGTACCCATAGCCATAGAATAATAACACAGAACCGCAAATGTGCACGAAGTTATCGCATTTAAAAAAATGATTTCGTCTATTTAGATAGATCGTCGCCGCAGTGCATCGCTTCAAAATTCATGTTTTTCGTAGATTTAAGATTTTCCACATTATAAGATAAATGGCATATAGCAGCAACATTACGTGCTTTTTACACTTGCACGCATTAAAATTATGGAGTGGGAGCTAATTGCGTCAAACATTAGTATATAACATGCATAGAAGTGACGTCATCACGACTTTTCAAATACTATCTGAGTACGTATCTATTATTTTTCGTTAATGTATCTGACGGATAATATTTTTAGTCTTTATGACAGTTGATTATTGCCATGCCATCGGTCTTTAAATCGAGTCGATCGAAAGTCAGTATGAATAACTTTTTTTTTGGAATAGCTTAAGAGCTTTTTGTAATCAGACACGTATGCTTTCAGAGAAGAATCGCTTCTACGAGATGTCGTCGTTCGACGAGAAGCAAGCGACGGCGCTTCTAAAGGAGCGGCCCATAGAGTTCGTGAACTACAACAAGCACCAGCTGTCGCGCGTCTACCCGTCCGGGACCAGATTCGACTCCTCGAATTTCATGCCACAGGTAACCCTAGCCTGTCTAGTGTTGCCAGCTATCAAACAGCATATAACAATAATAATAAAATGCAAGGCAACTGTGAATGCATACTTGCGCCTAAATTATTTTAATGATTGTTTAATAATTATTGATGTGTCTGTTTGTATGTATCATCAAAGTCTAGATCTTAATTTGATGCCTTGCACTGATCATCATAGCTAAGATAAATATTTATTATACCCTTAATTATGTATATTTCAGGTGTTTTGGAACGCAGGCTGTCAGCTAGTAGCGCTCAACTACCAAACCCTAGACCTGGCGATGCAACTCAACTCTGGTACCTTCGAGTACAACAGGAGATGCGGGTATCTGCTGAAACCTGAGTTTATGAGAAGAAAGGTGAGTTAACGTCGCTACATGTCTGTTTTCGTATAGATAACAATGCCGTATCTTGTGTTTTGAAAATTTGAGAGGGAATTTCTATCTAATCTATATAATAATTTAATTAATTATTATATCATAGAGACAATTTTTTTGCAAAAAAATAACAAAAAAAATTTGGTCACACAAGCCATTGTCACCGCTGCCCATGACTTCAATCTCTATACCCTATATACGGTGGTCGCGCGCAGGACCGGCGGCTGGACCCGTTCGCGGAGAGCACGGTGGACGGCATCATCGCGGGCTCGCTGAGCGTGAGCGTGGTGTCGGCGCAGCTGCTCACGGACAAGCGCGTGGGCACGTACGTGGAGGTGGACATGTTCGGGCTGCCCGCCGACACCGTGCGCAAGCGCTGCCGCACGCGCGTCGTGCCCGCCAACGGGCTCAACCCCGTCTACGGCGACGAGCCCTTCGTCTTCAAGAAGGTGACCTCGCCTTGCCTTACCTCAGTGATTTGAATGTTACTTGGATTGTTTAAGTGTTGATCTGTTGCAACATTTATGTCTATTAATTTTATTATATACACTAAATTTTGACGACCGCTTGGCACAGTGGTAACACAACTGCTTTCTGCGCGAAGGGTCGTGGGTTCGATTCCCACACTGGAAAAATATATTTGTAATTAACATTTGTATTTTTCGGGGTCTGGCTATGTATTGTATGTATGTATTTACATAAGAAAAGTATGTAATTTATTCCGTTATCTAGTTGCCATAACACAAGCTTCGGCTTAGTTTGGAACTAGATGGCGCTGTGTATAAATGTCCTGAAAATATTTATGTATAATTAATTTATTTTTACATTGTTGAGTTACTCAGCATTGAATGATAGCATTGCATTCTTAATAGTAGTTACTATCAGCTGTATATCTTTATCGTTCTATGACTCGCTTGAGCGCGACGTGACACACGGCCACTGCCTGCAGGTGGTGCTGCCCGAGCTGGCCATGCTGCGCATCTCGGCGCACGAGGAGGGCGGGCGGCTGCTGGGGCACCGCGTGCTGCCCGTGCCCGGCCTGTGCCCGGGCTGGCGCCACGTGGCGCTGCGCTCCGAGCTGGGCCAGCCGCTGGCGGCCGCGCTGCTGCTGCACGTGCAAGTCCAGGTGAACGTGCGCCCCACCTACGTAAGGACCCTCCTCTACGCCCTAACGCGAGCGTCTGCGTGCCCACTAACCCGTGTGCGTGAGCCCGCCTGCGTGCGAGACTGATCTGCGCCTGCGCGTGTGCGTCTGCGCAGACAACGACTACCGACCGCCCTACTGTGCCCTACTGTTTGAATACTATTTCACATATACTATACATACATCACAGTTAAATGAACCGTAAAAGTAAGTAAAACACAGTAAACATAGAAAAATGTTTAGTATAAAACACGGTTAGAAATTTTTCAAATATATTGTTTTTTAATTTCCTATCGCTATATTCTTAATTATGAATTACATGAATTTCTCTTCTTTGGCGTCTTCTATAGTCTTCTTTCACAAAAACTTCGCACTTTCCAAAGACACTTTTCACTTCTATTGTTATGATGTGTTTAACGATTTCTATGTTGTCAAAGCTTTTGTCACTAACAATTTAAATGTATTGTGATTAACTTTCTTTCAAATTGCTTTGTAAGAAATAGATATATTATTTATTGTACTCTTCTACCACTTGCCGTCTATTTGCACCTCTGTTCTATTTTCTTCTAAATCTATTTTTTTCTTCCACTGAACTTATCAAATTAATTTATTGAGTTAAGTTAAGATAGGAAAACTCCTACATTTATTTTTTGGAAATTATATAAGCACATCCTTAAGTCTTAATTTTGGGCAATTCAATGAATATCATAGCTGGACTTGTTACAAAAATCCAAATTTTTTTCAATACCGCAACGTACTCATCGACTCTTGCATTCGACTGTACGTCCGGTTTATCTCATAGCTGTGTTATTAACGTGTTCATACAGGACTACGTGCCGGACCGTCTATCCGAGCTGGCGGAGGCGCTCGCCAACCCGATCAAGTACCAGAGCGATATGGAGAAGCGCGCTCACCAGCTGGCTGTCCTAACAGACGATACGGACGAGCCGTCCCCCGCCCCCGCACCAGCCCCCGCCCCCTCGCCCGCCCCCGCGTCTGGCCCCGCCCCAGATGCCAAACGGAAATCGGTGAGTCACTAAGTCATAAGCAGTTTTGTCTTTATTCTATTAGGCTACATACAGTAACACTTTTGAATCGTCATGGTATTACGAAACATTTACCACCGGTTCGGAAGGCAGTTTCTACAGAGAAGAACCGGCAAGAAACTCTGATAGTTGCTCTTTTTAAAATAAGAAGATACGATTGTTCGTATTTACAAAAATATCAACAAAGAAACAACGATTATTATATTTTGACACGAGAAAAGTCACTGTCCTGCGAGCGTTAAGAAATATCATTCCAAGGGTTTTTGTCTTCAATATAACTATTTAATGTATATATGTAATACATCTGTTCTATATCAAGAACTAAAAAGAAGTGTAGATTATAATGATTCATAGAGCGGTGTGGTTGCTTAGCGACAAAGCTCTTAAAAAACAACCTTCATCCTACGTGCGCGTACGTAATACTACGTACTCACGTACGTATTAACCGATTAACATATAAAGTATCTGAGAGACATAACTCTACTACACAATTTAACTAATAATACAGAAAGAATGATCATTTCAAACATTTTAAAAATCTGCCTCAGGATATAGTTATTTATTAATAATTCTATAAAAATATTTGAGTATAACTAACTAAATAAATGGTCGTATTATTACAGGCTCGCCCTGACAGTGTTCCAGAAGTAATTCCTACCTCTATCACGGAACCACAGGCGAATAACAATGAGGAAAAGGCACCGGCTAAGGGTAAATATTTCTGTTTGATATTAAACATTACAAAAGGCATTTGTGTATGCAAATGCATGTAAAATTAAAAAAAAAGTATATTAATTTTAACCACCACCAGCTTTATTGCATAAAGACCGATCTGTTTTTTTTTTATATTTTTCGGATGAATATATAGTTATTAATCCGAATAGTCTGCGAATTCATATATGGCTTTCAATGGACTAAACTATAACTGGTAACCAGTATGATAAATTTAAAATTTCACATTAGGTTACTCCAAACACGGTCATATTCTCCCGTAATTATCATTAACGCTTCTATTACTGTACTGTTACTTACATGTAAAAGAATAAACTACACTTAATAAATTTACAGAGGAGACAGAAGCTAACGTGAACGGCAACAGCAAGGAACTGTCAGACGAGGAGAGTCTCAAGTCTCTGCTGGAGAGTAAGGTGGTGAAGGAGAAGCGCGCGGAGCTGGCGCGCAAGCTGGACGCGCTGCGCCGCAAGCACACCAAGGGCAAGCCCGCTGCTAAGTTCTTCACCAAGCGGATCTCCATCAGGAACATGTGAGTGTGCTCTCACCTTCACTTTTACATAGATATATAGATAGATAGATAGGAACTTTATTCAAAAACACAAGACACAAAACGAAATACATCAGAAGAAACACACAGAAGATTTTCTTTTTTTCTAAGGGCGTATAGACAGCGGGCGATCGAGTACTGCGCGCTGCTCTCGACGCTATCATCCTCTAACTTTTTTTATAACATGAGCGAATGAATAGGCGAGCCACCTGATAGAAAAATAGATAAAAAAACCCTGTCAAACAGTGTTAGTTTAAAAACTATTTTTTTTTGCCCCCTAATTGTTTAAAAAAACGACAAGGGCGAAAAAGGGCAAAAGTAGTTATATTTCCGATTCAGTTTTGACACTAAGTAAGTATAGATAGCATAATAATAAAAAATGCATCATTCAATATTCTTACTATAACCATTCACTAGCAGATTGAGACTATATCGCGTGGGTGTCCTCAGGAGCGAGGGGGCGGAGGAGGTAGCGGGAGGGGGTGCGGGCGCGGGCGCGGGAGTGGGAGCGGGAGGGGAGATCGTGCTCGAGAGGGAGCTGAGGCTGCGCTACCATCACGCGATATTCGCCGCGCTGGAGAAGACGCTGCGCGCACAGCACCACGCGCAGATGAAGGAACTGACTGTGAGTTCCTTTCTTCTCCTTCTTCTTTATGTCGTAGGTCGTTATAGGGTTTTTTTGTCATAGCAGACAACTGCGGAAAATCGATTGATATGTGGTCGCTTTCGTAGGCGGTAATAGCTAAGTTAACTCCACGAATGTGATGCTAGTTTTCAAAATGTAAAAGAGGAAGTTCTGAGGCAAGAAGGATAGAAAAAGAAAAACACAGTTATCAAACATCAATAAAAATTTTAAATTGATATTTTTAAAAATTTTAACTATACTTTCAGACGAGTCTGGAAATGAAGAAAAAAGACGTGTTCAATCGTTTAGAAATTTCAAGGAAGGAAGAAGTGAAGGCGTTCGCTAAAACTAATAGGGACAAGGACGAAATACTACGACAAAAACGGAAAATTAATGAGGAGGTTTGTATAGATATTCATTTTATAGATCAATTTCAATTATGGTTTATTTAAAATATGTAATAGGAGGGCTCAAAAGCCTTCTAAGTAAAATAAAATTCAACGTAATTATTATGCAATTTAAATTTATTATTTTATTTGTTTTTAATATTCTTAACATCGCGCTTCGTGGCATATTTTAAACTCTAAATGTTCTGGTCTAAATACTTATCAAAATTTGAATAACAGAGGTAACTATAGCGCATTATATTATATACCGTTCACGAGAGCTATAGATGTGGTAGTCCGGCTCGAAGGACCACGTGTGCGCGCGTGTGAGAGTGTGTGTATATATCTATGTTTTTTTTTACTTTATGAATCAACAAAAGATACAAGTATAAATTTACATAAAAACCTCGCCAAACTTTAAGGTTTGAGGGCGAGATGCGCTCATTTTTGGTAACATACTTAATTTACCATTTAATTTTACTTTTAATATACACAAATACCATATTTATTTAATTAATAAGCCAGTGCGTGCCTATTCATCTTCAAAATTTTCTAAAAATAATTGTTTCAACTTTGATTTTAAATCATTTGTACTTGTTCATGTATGTATGTATGTGTATATGTGTGCAGACGGTGGAGCGTGGCGTGACGGAGTGCGAGCAGCTGCAGAAGGAGCACAAGGCGCAGTGCGAGCGCCTCGTGCGCCGCCACGAGCGACTGCGCGCCGCGCTGCAGCGCCGCCGCGACCAGGTCACCCTGCCTCCTGCACTACACCACGAGACGCGTGACTATACTACCACACCCCACCGTGTGACTATACTGCCACACACCACGATGTGACTATACTGCCACGCACCACGATGTGACTATACTGCCACAAACCACCGCGTGACTATACTGCCAC
>JADANM010003811.1:2257657-2269064 GCA_026213755.1 Eurema hecabe | reverse complement strand
TGTGTATATGTGTGCAGACGGTGGAGCGTGGCGTGACGGAGTGCGAGCAGCTGCAGAAGGAGCACAAGGCGCAGTGCGAGCGCCTCGTGCGCCGCCACGAGCGACTGCGCGCCGCGCTGCAGCGCCGCCGCGACCAGGTCACCCTGCCTCCTGCACTACACCACGAGACGCGTGACTATACTACCACACCCCACCGTGTGACTATACTGCCACACACCACGATGTGACTATACTGCCACACACCACCGCGTGACTATACTGCCACACACCATCACGTGACTATAGTAACACACACCACCGCGTGACTATACTGCCACACACCACGATGTGACTATACTGCCACACACCACGATGTGACTATACTGCCACACACCACGATGTGACTATACTGCCACATACCACAATGTGACTATACTGCCACACACCACGATGTGTCAATTGTTTTCAATTAAAAATGTATTAAATACAAATGGTATTTTAAATTGGCAACATCAAAATATAATACTAAAATTAGTATTATAAACGTAAAGTATGTAAGTTAATTTGAAACACAAAAATTGAAAGTTGAAAAATTTTCAGACACATTAATACACTACCAAAAAACTATGTTCATTATGAAACTAAGTTAGCTTTATTAGCTAAGTTCGTTTAAAGATTTGTACCATTTTTAGTAGTTAATATATTTTATTTTATCATTTCCAGGAATTGAATGAAGTGGAGCGGTTATGTGGCGGCGCACCGGAAGGTTAAGCCCCAAAGGCCCTACTCTTGTCTCTCTTCGGAGCCCCGGGGACTCCCCGGGCCCCTAGTCCCGTACGTTTAGTCGTTTTAGGGCAACTCGGGCCTCCATAGGCCCAGAGCAGCTGTGGCTCGGCGCTTCGTTGGTTCAAGGCTCTCGTACCCTAAGTTTTACTGTACACTTCAGGGCCCCAGAGTCTTTAGAGGCCCCAGAGACTCGGGCCCTGGGGCCCCGGTGACTGCGATTGTTGTTTCGTTTAGGAATCTGTGATATTAACTCCTAAGTAGCGTTGCGTCGTCTAGCGATCGTGTACTGACGTCTTTGCGATCGCGTTTATCGAGTTTTGTAAACAGTATGCAGTTCTGTTATCCTGGTACCCATATTCATTGTTACATTTTTAAATTATTTAATAATTTTTGTCATTGTTTGACCTTTTTGTTTTCATATCCTAACGTCAGTATGAGTGGTGTGTCATAAATAGTTGGTTGCTTTGTATGTATATAATGAATGTTAAATAAAACAATCGCTTCGTGTATACTAGGCCGGGTTGTGTACTGTTTACAAAATATATGTATCTAGATGATACCCTAATTGTTATGTATGTTCCAGCACTATTAGTTTTTCGTGTATACACTTAAAAGTCACGGGCCGTATAAATTATATATACCTACATCATATGTATGCATTAGAATGTTAACAATATATTATGTTATAGTTTCCTTAAATATAGAATGCCTTCGAACTAACTACACAAATCACAGGTGGTTATAGTTTCCAGGTATTTTAACCAATACTAAAACTGTATAGGACATTTTGAAATCGAATAAAAGCCGTAATTCTTCTTAAATTAATTCATTGTTATTAAAAAAAATATACGAATATACGTCAGGAACGCAATGCCACAAATATGGTAGGTTTTTTTGCATTATGTGGAGTTTCATTTTGATATTATTTGCTTATCGTTAGATGAGTTTAGATACATAAAGTAACCCCGTAACATCGCGCAACACTATGTATGATAAATGAGCGTTTTTCGTCGGACGATTAGCGTTTTTTTACAAGAAAATTGTAAACGGCGTTTTTTTAATATTATTTTGCGAACACCGTTATTTTGCGTTCGACTATTAGCGTTTCTTACAAGAAAATTGTAAACGGCGTTTTTTTGTTTTTTCATATATTTTGCTCATAGATATGAAAGTGTTACTAGGTCATACTTGCCGATATAAAAAATCGAATAAACATAAACTTAGTTGTGGTTTTAAGCACAAATGTATTTAAGTTAACGGTTTTAAAGCACAAAGGTTTTATAATATTTTAACATACTAATATTCTTATACTATATATTAATTATATTTTTACGGTACGGTTAAACTAAGGTTCGTTTCAAACGATGTATAATTCCAATAATTTGGTTAGTGAAAGAGCATTGAGAAACCGTATATTTTTATCCGTGAATATTTTGAAATTATTTACATGTTATATTAACATATATTTTGAGAGAAACTTCGAGAAAAAAGATTTTACGACTTATTTTTTTTTATATAAAACCAACGCCATATCAAGGAAAATTATTATAAAAAAACTGCTTTTGATTTTAGATGACTATATTTATGTGTAGGGGTTTTTTAAAGAAAAAATAAGATTTTTTTAAAAGGCCGTTTCCATATATTTGTTTTAACAGTCAATAACGATAGGTTGTAGATTAACATTCCAATATTAGTATCAGATATCTAGTCTGAACTAAAAGATCTGATTTTAAGTGAATACGTCACAAATGGGATATTAATATGTGTGTATGTGTGCCGAAAGTAATCTTACTGCAGTATTACGTGTAGAATAATAATACTAATTTAATTGAACCTCAAAACGTTTCTGTTCAAAAGTTATATCTTATAGCTAAAATCCTTAACGTATTTTCAATTTAATTTAAATTGATTCGACAGAAAAAATACGTGTATTAACACATTCAAAATAATGATTATCTTAACACTAAAATTTTTTAGTGTCGTGTTGAGAAGACAAAATAATCATATAAAAAATACAATTTAACCAAAGAAATTTTCCTTTCAAATTTTTTTGTAATTTTGTAAATGTTAATAATAATAAAAAATAAGTTAATAATTTATAAAGTTGACTGCAAATGTATATTTAACATTACAAAATATAATAAACATATTTCATTATTTTTCCCCCCTTTGAAAAAATAATAATGATATGATATTTTTGTCCTTTTAACACGAGACTTATTTCTAGAATATTCTAGCAACGTGACTGGTTATTTTGAACATTACAAAAATTCTCACACACAAGTTAAAACTTGCCAAAGACCTTCTTAATAAAACTTAAAATATTATAAGGTTTAAATATCACAAAGCTTTCTTTAAACGATTCTTATAGTTCTTTTGCCTATTTGAAAATCGATTTGCAGCGGCCGCTACAAATGTGAGTTCTAAATCGCGCTTACCATATTTGTTCAAAACTTAGCATATATACAGCGTTTTCCAATTTAAGCACTAGAGCGCATTATGCGGCATAATGCTTAACGTTGAATGTTTCAACTAAATCTTTCTCTATTCATATATCGAGCATTCTCGAAAGTACTAAATAGTGCTTTCGCTTGATGTGTGCAATTACACGTGCAGTGTGAGAAAACTAGCAAATGTTTTTCTTTAATTTTATTTTGATTGAAATGTCGCAGTATGTTCTATAACTGGAAAACGCTGATAACTTCTCGACATCGAACCATTGGGGCCTAACGAGGATACTCCCTTTGGTTCAGAAAAAGATTAAATTCACTCTTCCTTTGCTTTTTGTAATTTTGTTATTTTGGTTGCAATTTTAAGAAGGTGTAATGACCGCTATTGATCTTAAAATCACTGCCAAGTAATTAATAATTTCCTGCATACTTTTTGCCATACCATATAATTGACATAAAAAAGTCTGCTATTTATTTGTTACATGATAACTATTTTAAATTTGTCTGTGTCTTCCTGGGTCGTTATTATTTTTTTTATTAGAACTAAATTTTGTCACTTAATGTGATTGATTAATATGTTTTTAAATGCATTGTTGCATTAATTAACTATCAATTTATATTAACAAAGATTAGAAATTCTATTTGACCTCCAAGTTGCTGTACTGATTATAAACAGAGTTTTGTCAAAATATTTTCTGATATCTTCTTAAATAGAATTCACGATAAAACAGGGATTCTAATTATCCAAAAATGTAATCCTGTAGTTTTAATGTGTGTAGTTAAAGGTCGAATATTGAAACACCATTCAAATTTAAGCACGACTCAATTCGAGTTTGTTTTGAGTTGAACTTAAATTTGATGTGGGTTTCAGTGTTCGGGCATATGTGTGCAATATGCGATACGTAGCCCCGTGTGAGGAAGCTTTGGCCGCCTACTACTACGTTTCTTTTCACTCGATAAAGATGAGACATCTTCTCTGATATTGAAAAGAGAAAGATTTGAAGAAGAGTAAGATATGAAAAGACCTATCAGTTTATTTGTGTCTAATTAGTTTTTGCAACATAGGTACAATCAATTACAAATTTTGATGAACACTCAATGTTTCTTTTACACTAATAGATTTTATAAAGGACATTGTTTTAAACTGTTTAACTACACTACAGGCGATAAAATTTTATCTCCTCTCGTCACGATATTTATAAATGAAATCTTTTTACGATGTTTTGTTATAATGAATTTTATGTTTAACAACTTTTGTAGTTGATTGTAGCCTTAGTTTGGAAAGCACAGGCGGCCAAACTTCATGCAACTTATATTAATGAAGTAATGTTGTCGTGCGTGATACAGATCTTGTTCTTGCCTTGATATGATATTTGTATAGGTAAGGCTTAGCGTGTAGGTCGGTTTGTCCTTCGTAGTTGGCGCGAGGCCTAACTCCTCTTGCTTCTTTTATTATTTCCTAATTTCAAAATATTTCACGTCACCCTTTTATTTTTTTTAATATCCCTTTCCTTATGATTGTAATATAACCTTTTTACATAAATTCAGATGATTAAAATATTTTTATTGTTGCATTCTCGTAGTCTTTGTCGTATATTTTGAGGCCTTAATTATGTCCCCGTTTTCAATATTCTATTGCTGCCTTAATCAGAAGTGTATATATTCTTGAACTATTTTAAGGAAGTCTTATGTCTTATGAACCCTCGTGATATCCTACCACAGATAGGGCGTTTACGAAACCGTTTTAGGCATTAGAGAAAGAGATAGAGAAAAATGAGAAAGAGTAAGAGTTGTTTCGGTTAGGAAATGGATCGGTTTTGAAGTCCAATATAATAATATATACCTATGTAGGATATTAAACTGTTGCTCGGCTTGTGAGTGTCGTTAAGGGTTGTGAATACGAGATAACTGATGCACGTGAATGAGCCGTCTAGACTTTGAACACTTTTTCAAATAAAAAGAGTTTGTTTCATACTTACTTTGGCACAATTTGGTAAGTACTGTTAGTGGTAGTATTGTTTTTTTGTGACCGGATCGGTCTTGCACAAAATATTTTTAGTACTTTGTATGAGTTTTTTTGTGTTGTCATAACAATTTGACAACATGTTGAGTGTGTCATGTTTAGTTACAATTGTACTGCGTTTTTTTCCTTTTAGCTACAATGTAAAGATGATCAAATTTAATATAAAAAAGTAAAGAAATATTAAGATTATTGATTTTTTCAGATTTCAATTTAACGAAATAAAACGTATATTTTAGTTACAAGAGTTTTATATTCATATTAAGTGTAATTATTATTTATTTTTTAGTTTGTTATATTTTACGTTGTTTCGAATTTATAGATCTGTTAAGGTAAAAATTAGCATAAAAACACTTGTGTCATAGTTTTTTTGCATAGAACCTATTTATAGAAAGCGGATATTATTTACAATTTTGTTATAGGTAACACTCGAAATATAATGTCAAAATGTACAACAAATGGAACGTCATAAAGTGGACTGCAGTATTTTAATATTTAGTCCTTTATTATTTTTATTTTATACATAACGTTTTACTTAATATTGTTTGCGTTTTAATATTTTTGTCACAATTTATCGTATAAGTTTGTCTGTAAATATTGTTTGTTAACACTATTCGACGATGACAAGAGTGTGATTGACATTTTTTGCCGCCATTTTTTACTATCTGTCACTGTCATTGCCATATGAAATAGTAGCACAGATTATAGTATCTAATATTGTCTCGAGTTTGAAATTATGTTTTGTATTTAAATCAAATATTTTAACAAGAATATTGAGGTTGAAAGGATTAATTGTTTTAATGAGACGTTGTTTCTAACCGTGTGCCATGTTGTACGTTGAATTATTTTTAAGTGTTTATTGTACTTACTAGGCGGCTGTCGTTCACTGGAGATCTAGTCATTTATGTTCGCGTGTATACATGAGTCGAACGCCTGTACGTGGGTAGACAATATGTTAATCATTATGGATCTTATTATCTAATAGGTGAAACTTATCTATTAAAATTGATGTCTGTTCTTTTTGTGTTTTATTTCCCTTGGTATTATTATAGTCCCGTTTTTGCTTGGACAGGACAGTATTTAGTATTTTAGTGGTCTTAAATAAAAAATGATGCAAAATTTATTAATGTTGCAAAAATTTGCTTATTTTAAAGCAGCACATTAGGCTTGGGAATACTAACATATAAAGACACAAAAAATAATAACATGGCCGAATTCAACCACAAGAAAATGATTAGGTACTCTTTTAGAAATGAATCATTAAACTTATTTTATTGGTATATAACTGTGTCAATGTGTTTATACGCGGAGGGAGTCGCGGGCAACATCTAGTACAATAATAAATTAAACAACAAGAATCGATCAAAAACTATTTCGTGAATATTGACAGAAGAATGTATGACAACGATCAAAACAAATCTAAATTATTCACAATGGTTCATTTATAAAACAAACATGTAAATCTTTAATGTATTAAAATAGTTTCAAAAAAACACCAAACATAGTACAATCATCATTTGCCGCAAAAAAAACTAAATAAAAATGCTTCGTTCACTGAAATTACTGCAACAGCAGAGTTCTTTAAAAATCCCGAAGGCCAATTGGCAGCATTTCGTCATGTCCGATGTTCTTGCAGGAATAGAACGGGAATGTGAGAGATACTGCCCCAAGCCAAGGTTCCCACCAAGAAAGGTTATAAATTTTCTAGTTCTTAGTATTATTCTAGTTCTTAGTATAGGTCGATGTTTGGCTGAAGTATTGTAAGCACGTGTTGTTGATTGCCATAACCAACAAGACATTGAAAAAATTGGAACAACACAACACTGGCTTTCCCGATATAAACAGTATCATCCTGTTTTTTTAAGTTGTTTTTAGTGTATAATGACTATAGTAGAATTTGTTTTATTTAATAGTAACTCGCGTTTTTTTTCCTATTAAGTATTATTTTATTATATAGCCTTTGACACCTATAAATAATATCTTTCTGGTAGTAGTTTCGCACAACTTCAAGAGTAACAAAATTCCGCCACTACCACATTACCTAATATCTAAAAATTAGACATTAATTTCAAAGTTATTCGTCCTCAATAACCTATTACATAATAACAAAGCAACGGTGTGTCCTAATTCCTTCCGCATGTGCATGTAATAAGTCATATCAATTTAACCATTAGGTGACAGTCGTTGGAGCAGGCAGTGACGTGGGACGAATCGCGTCGCTGTTCCTAAAACAACACAAAGTGATCAAAATACTGGCGTTGTACGACGATTATCCCGACAACATAGTGTGTGGAGTCGCCAATGATCTAGCACATATAGACACTAGCACTGAAGTTGAGGCGTATCAGGGAAAGATGTTTCTCAAAGATGCTTTAGATGTTAGTATGTTTTGAATTCAATACTGTGAAGTTGCAAGACAAATAGTAATGAAATCAATGTATTTATTGTATAAAGTAAGCAATACGAATAATATTATAGTAAAGTAACTTGCTGTTATTTACCTAGCTTTCACAATCTTACATGAAAAATACTACCTAAATACCTAATTATAAATAATAATAAAATACTTAAATAAATAAAAAGTGTTTATTGCTACTAAAACACAAATTAAAAACATTATAAAATCAATACATACAAACAGAAACGTAGCAAAAGGCGACATCTTAGCTAATGCTATCCTGAGAGTTCGCTCTCGGTTTTCAGATGCCGCCCGTCTGGTTTTCATTTACCTTCCATCCATGCTCCAATATTCTACAACATTCAACATATAATTTCGCTTTATGTTAGGCATAAGGTAACCGGAATATAAAGTATCCTGTGTGTTAGTCCAGGGTATCACTTATCTAAGTACAATCGGTTCAGTCGTTTTTGTGTGAAAGAATATCAAACATGTATCCATACTGCATACAGACATTGTCACAAACTTTCACATTTATAATATTAGTACGATATATTTTGGTGTACTGTAGGATGCTGACGTAGTACTAATCTGCGGCGGCTGCTGCACGCAGCCTCCATGCTGCAACATGTGCGACCGAGAGCTGTTCTTTTACAACATGCAACATGTTCGCACAACAAGTCTTGCGTGCGCCAAGTTCTGCCCGCATGCTATTATCGCCGTACAAACTCCGCCCGTGGATGCTAACTATGCTTTGTGTGCTCATGTATGTTAGTTTGCATTTATAAGTATTTTAATTACCTGTAATACTAATATGAATTTAAGAACGAAAAATACTACTTGAGTAAATTCTTAATAATGAAGTAGGAAGTATGAAAATTCTTCTAGTATTCCTCAATTTCCAAAGATATTTTATTTCGGAAACTATGGTTATAATGGGTGAAATTTAAAACCAACTAGTGACTGAACACGCAGAGAAAACTAAACAACTACTTTTCTAATTTCCCACTTACCGATCTAAAAGATTTTAAGCATTGGTCTTACAATAGCAACATCCCGTACGGTACCTACTATGTATTCTATTAACGGAAAAACCATTTTTAAATTACATTTTTATCACTTTGGAGTCAGGGTGTTGCTATGTATTAAATGTATTTTACAAAAAAAAAGTATTTGTAATTTATTCATGTTTTAATTACCAATTACCATAAAACAAGCTCTATGAGTGTCCTGAAGTATTATTATCTCTTAGTTAGGTTTTTTATTAAATATATTATGTTTCTCTTATAGACGCTAAGGCTAGCTGGTATCTACGACAGACGCAAGGTGATGGGCGTGAACGCGATCAACGCGATGCGCGCGAACCAGCTGTACTGTTCCATCACCGGCTCCGACCCTTCCAAGGGCAACACTCCCGTAGTGTGTGGCACCGGACGGTGCACGAGGGTGCCGGTCTTCTCCGCGGCTAAGGCTGGCAACTTTCCACAAGTATGCGTTTCTATAAACTCAATAGTTTTAATCTCAATGCAGTAGGTACCTAAAATAGGTGTTGGTTAACGTGGCGTCCGAAGAGAGAATTTTGTGTTAAGGTTCATAGAAACTAGTTTTGGACGTTAGTCTTGAACGTATAATATAAGTATCTACACTTATAATCCAAGATTTTACAGAGAAATAAAATTTTTAATTTTGTGAAGTTATGACGTCAATGGGTCAACTAATTTTAGAAGTTTCTGTTGTCGATACATAATGAAAAATGTGCTTTATATTTTTGAAAGTAAAAAGTTTGTTTATTATTACCGACTATAGTATGGGAGGTAGGGGAGGGATGGGCACTTTTTCACCATTTATTGCATAAAAAATCAGATTTTTTAGATAATCAACTTTTTTTGCCAATTCTTATTGCACCACACATTTGGCTAGATATAATTAAATAGCTTTCTTAAAAATTTCAATCAGTCTCAACATTACGAGATATTTTGTAAACTAAGTCAAAAGTGCCCAATGCTCCCTATGCTAGGGAGGCTTGGACATACCCTGTGGGAGGCTTGGGCATGGCCTATAAATCACTTTATATCCATAATGGAATTCAAAAATTAGTTAACAAATAGACTATTATTAAAAACTATATCAATAATAGAAACCAAAAATAAAAGTTCACAAATCAAAACCTTTTGACACCTCTTCTATGGCTCGTAATATTAAATCTTTAGGAATTTCCCGTCGCAAACCTTTCTTTTTGAATTTAAACGGCGTCTTTTTGTAATGAAAAATATACCAATACTTAAAAATCCTCCTATACTGAACATAATAGGAGGGAGCATTGGGCATGCCCGAACCACCCGCGCGTCTAATGCCCATTACTCCCTCTGTATACATTTTCGACATAGGTTACCGGTATATTTTTGAATCTACGTATTTAGATATGAATTTCAGTTTTATTCATAGATTAGTAAATATACAATAGATAAATAATAAAAAATACACATTCCTTTTATTAGTTTTCTCTTTATTACGATCCGAAATCACAACAAAATATTTACTTTTCCGAGCGCATAACCTTCAAACGTGTTTGTGTTTGACAACTGACAGAAATGACAGATAGTCTTTGGATGAACAGTGTTGCCAGTCATTAAAGTAAACTACTAAATCAAGAAAAAAATAAAATCTATCGTCAAATACGAATAAAAGGGGGGTGCCCATGTCTCCCAACTGCCCATCCCTCCCCTACCTCCCCTAAATAATCACAATAAGACCGAAATATTATATCTATATCCACAGTTAATATAATGTTCCATACCTAACATCATAATCGCTAAACGGAGATACAAAATAAAGTATCTTTTACTTCTGAACACACATTTTTTGCACCAACTGAATCTGCCAAGTTTATAAACAAGAGAAACTATTGAATTTCAATGGCCAATGTCAACACGCGGCTGGGATCGACTTACATACAACACGTAGATCGTATTCAAATACGTTTCTGGGTTCATGTTACATATATGTTATAATTTATATAGTTTTTTGCGAATGTGCCGGGAAATTCGAGTAAGGTTTGAGGAGTAACTATACTATTGATAAATTTATAATTAGTATGAAATGATTGATAGATATCTATTGAGAGCATACAGAGCAGGCAGATTTCGCTATAGGCAGCGACATCACGGCTGTAAAGAACTTATAAGTTTTGATAGGAACTAGATATTTAATATCATAGAAATACTGCTTTGAAAGAAATTGTATTTATTGTAAACCTATAAAAAGCAGTTGCGTATTTTTAAAGATTTAAGCATACATAGTACAGGCAGAAGAAAGCGATTTTGTTTCATACTACTACTATAATAATAACGGTGATGATATGAGTAATGCAATTTTATAGACACAAGTGGACTGCTTGACGCGGCTCGTGAGGGAAGCAGACGATATTATATGTAAAGTGAAAAGCAACAGGGAACAAGGACATCTCTCCATGGGATTCTCTTCGGCTAGATTTGTCGTCAATATAATGCAAGGTTGGAAAATATTTCTAGCATTATCGTTAAAGCAGTAGAAGTGTTCTTTGAACAAAGATCTCTAACGGCGGTTCCCAATATGCAATCTCAATCCGTTTTCAGCTATCTACGGTTGAGTTTTCGATCTAAATATGAGAAAAAGCGTTTCAATATTCAAACCATAGATGGGATAAGCAATCCGAAAACGCAAACTATCCGTCAGAGGGCACCGATCTAACGCTTTTTCTCATATTTAGATCGAAAACTCAACCGTAGATAGCTG
>JADANM010003811.1:2233909-2253660 GCA_026213755.1 Eurema hecabe | reverse complement strand
CCAAATGTTACAACATGTCCGTGTGTGCCACGCCCGTGACCGTGGGCCGCGGGGGCGTGGTCGAGTATGCCGTGCCGCAGCTCAATGACTCTGAGAATCGACTCTTGGAAAACAGCAAGTTAGTTCTAGCTTTTACAGAATACTTTCTGAACCTGCAGCGAATTCTACAACTTGTTTTCATCGGTGAGGGTACAGCAAAAGCTTTGAAACAAGGAAGTGAACTTTATTATATTTAAAGTAATTCTCAAAATGACAGTTTTTGAAACTACAGCCCGAGCTATTTTTGCCAACTATAGTAAACGAGATGGGTCGCGTAGTAGTTAGCTTAAAATAATGATTGGGAAGTGATTATAACATAACGCTAAAGTAGATTTGAAAAGAATATTAATATTGTCAACAAACCATCACCACTATAGGTATTTATATATTTTTTTTAGTTTTTGCGAATCTTTCCATTCAAAAGAGTTATAAGTTTCATTACAAACTAACAGTTTCAAATATATAAGTTTGTTGACGTCTAACTTAAAATACTCGCCAGTAACGATTAAGAATATCAATTACGAAAACTTCAAATGTTTCAGGTGTGACCTGGAAGACATGTTGAATCTTGGTCGTTGCTATGCAGTCGGTGATGAATACTTCATTCACACAGAGAAAGCTCTACCCTGCATCCCTCCCCCTCCGTGCCCTATATGCGTACCTCCCAAAAAGAAGAAAGACTAACCTGTATCTTGTTGATATTAATGTGTTTAAAGTAATGCTTGATTGCCCTATAAAAGTTGGCATGGTTGCAGATAGTCTGTTAAAGTTTAAAAATCAAGAAATTAATAAATATTACGCAATAGACTAGTACTGTTTTTTAATTGTCTCACCCCAGCAAAATGAATTTTTTCTTTTGTAGGTCGTATTTCGTTTCGTAGCCTTTTGACATAAAATATACAAATATGTATAAAGTTTTTCTTTCTTATACAGTCTTGTTTGGTAGAGCATTCTAGTATGTTACTGCATAGAAGAAAAATAAAAAAAAGGTTGACTTGTGCCTGTTTACGTGATATATAATATTATTTCTTAGAAAGTTATGGCTAACTGCAAAATAGATAAGCATTTTACTACGTTAGTAATGAAATCGCTAAGGTTAACATGAACTTACGAATACATATAGGTAAAGAATTTAATAATGAAAGTGTATAGAAAACCTTTAAGTAAATGGTCCCGCGGGGTCACCTGGCATTGAACTCACGACCTTTGGGCAAGGTTGTAGGGAGGACGCCCCTCTTGCAAATTGTCCTGTGACGTCATTGATGTAGCTTCTATGTGATCGCAATTTCGTTCATCATAAGCCGCTGACTTAGTTAAAATTTGGCAAAATTATAGCCAAATGGTCAGACATATTTTATGACTTCACGTCTTAAATTGGCTTATTTAAAATTAATGAAAAATCGTTTTAAACTTGTAGAAATAGTAAGAGAAAAACAAAAAAGAATTTACAGTTATATTTCACGAATCATAAAAATTTATTACCACAATCATGAATATGGTTCCACTTGCATTTACCCTTGCAATTTAGAATATTATTGAATCTCTTCTAATATTATAATGCGTAAGTTTGTGAAGATGCTGGTTTGTTATTCCCTCAAAAAAAAACTACTCAATGGATTTGGCTAAGTTTGCCACGGACCGCTGAAGTCAGACCATGGATCAACACATAAGATTCTTTGTGTCGCGGTATTAACACTATAATTAAAACCACAGGGGTAGAAACGGGGTGATCGTGACTATACATCGTAACATAGTATATAACAAAGTCGCTTCCTTCTGTATGTCTCTATGTAGGTATGCTTAAATCTTAAAAACTACGCATCCGATTTTTATGCGGTTTTCTTGTCAGATACAGTGATTCAAGAGGAAGGTTTATGTATATGTATAATACAAACAAGAACGCGCGTAAAACCGCGGGGTGCAGCTAGGACATCATAAGGGACATCTATTAGAAAACGATTTAAAATTAAGTGCTGAACCGAAACAGACGCCCTTCATAGTGGTACCTCGTGCAGGAACACGGCGAGTACTTAACCAATTTAACATGACCCTGACTGGAGTTCACTAACGTTGAACTTTATATAGGAAATACAGCTCACGTAACAATGAATACAATATTTATTAAGATGCAAAATAAGAATTTAATTACTATTACAAATCCGATTGTCTTTGTGACGCTTTAATAATAGATAAAAGGTTATTAGAGCTTGGAAAACTTGCCAAAACATAAATTAAAGTCTTACAAGCTTTATGTATTTGTATAGATAACTTGCCGTAGATATTTTTATATATTTTTACATATTTTCATACATAGGAAAATTTAAAAAAATGAAATAATTTAAAAAATTAAAAAACCCGACTGCGTAAAAACCGAACCAAACTACGTACCTAATAAAAATAAAACTGAAAAGACAAAAACAAGTACTGCAATCTGAAACTATTAAGAATAACTATCAAGGTAATTAAATAAAAAATAAGTCTATAGAAACTAAGGCAGTCGGGGCCCATTAAAATCTATGGCTCACAAGGCCATTCTATTCTCCAATTGTTGGAGTTAGATATACTTTGATGATTTTATTTTTTTTTTCATTTTCACAATATGGCGACTTATGGTCGCCATTTTGATTTTTTATTAATTCCATGTCTTGTCTATGTTCATGTCGCAGGACTAAGAGAAATCGATTGACGTATGAATCGTAAAAATTGGCCCAGGCGTTTAGTCTGTATAGTGCTTCAAAGGAACAAACATACATACATCCATACATAGACTGATGAACACATAACCCTCCTTTGCGGTGTGCAGTCGGGTAAATAGTATGTAAGGATATAAAAATACGTCAAGTGATCTATCCTAGAAATAAAGCATTCGCCTTGAATGCATCGATGTAAATACCAGTAATGAGACAATTATCTATTTTGCGGTAACTGGGGTTCAATGCTTTGCTACACGAGTTCTAATTATCATCATCATATTAACATTTTTTCACTGGGTCCACATATTATATAGTGTAGTTACAATGGGACCGGGTTTTCTTAGTATCGAAAGTCGATTCTTATAATTTTCTCTCTGTAAAAAATAAGCTATTGTTATCACAGTGCATATTATAAAATTTTATATTCTGTTGTCTGTCTGTCCCTACGCAGTCTACAAACATATTATAAATCAATCCCATAAACTTATAAACTTACTAGCTTTTGCCCGCGACACCGTCCGTGTGGACTTTCATATAAACTTTGACCCCTTCCTTATAACCCTTTTTCCAGTTAAAAAGTAGCCTATATTTTATCTCAGGCTCTAAACCATCTGTGTACCAAATTTCGTTCTAATCGGTTCACTACTTTTAGCGTGATGGAAAGACAGACAGACAGAGTTACTTTCGCATTTATAATAATAGTATGGATATATAGTAATATAGTATGGATCATTTATGAACAAAAAGTATGCTACGCTATAATATAAAAGCTGGCTGTTAATGAAATAATTTAAGAAGGAAGTTGTTTTTTTTTTTTAAATCTTAAAACAGCTACCCAAAAATGTTTTCCAGCCGGTAATGCCACGTGTTTAGAAATAAGCAATTGTTCTTAAAAACTCCCTACTGTTGTGGTCTCAATGGAAAACCCGCCAAGTGCTTCGAACAGGACATTACAATATTTGTAGACTGTTGTTTCAGACGTCCGACAGATCTGACGAGTGGAGACAGTGCTAGCGGTGAGTAAAAGAAAATTATAGTGTTTATAAAAATGTACTTAATTATTTCATAATAAGGTTGAAATTAGTTTTGCTGTTTTTATGAAGCGTGGACATTTCAACGGTGTAATAAAAATATGTTCTCATATAAATTTTAATAATAGATGCTTTACGTTCGAATTACATATTTGTGTTGGTTCCAAAACATATTATTATTAATATAGTACATTAGTTTTCAACCGATTTCATAAAAATAAGATGGAATTAAATTTGTCTGCATTTTTCATGTTTGTTACCTGATGAATAGATTTTCATGATTAGTTTTTCCGAAAGCATCTGTGTTAATTTGATAATAAATATATTTTATACCGATTGTACGGCTGGAAAAAAAATCTTATTAAGTACATACCAGATATACAAATTTAAAACTTTTATCAAATTTTTCTATACAACGATATAGGATAAAAGAGGTAATGTAGAAACTTCGTTTTAAATAGTAACTGTATACTTTTTCTTGAGTCTATACAATACATTTTTTATAAGCTTTTTTGAGATGTATCAGTTAGACGAGGAACAGATAAAATTTCATTGTCATGTGACTTTGAATGTATAATATTATAAATGAAGAGGTTCTCTAGCAAAAAAGCCACACCTTTATGAACCTTCACGAAGGTTAAAAGGGCTAGGCTACAACCTCTTTCAGTTACTGAATTGTGAAACGCGTGAACGGTGCAAACCAAAAAAGTTTTCTTTATATTTAATAAAGAATTAGTCGATTATTATTTGAATTTTTTCGGTTGGTTACAATTTTGGGTTTTATTTTTTAATATTACAATTATATATTTTGTTGGTGATGTGTTTCATTTAAATCTTCATCTGTAAAATAGATATAATATAATAAAGAAGCTGCTTAGAACTTGAATTAACGTAATAAATAATTTAAATTATTTCAAAGAGAATGGCGGTCGAAGAAAAGTTATATCCGAATTGTGATTCTGGAGTGTGGCTACGATCTTGTCAGGAAGAAATTGTGGAACCAGTGAGTGGACAAGTTACAGGTGAGTTCATTAAATAATAATAAATAAATACAAAAAATCCACTTTAAACGTTGTAATGAAAATCAGTTGACTTAGTGTTTCATTATTCAGATAATACGTGCTTATTTAAACGATAACTTTTGCGGTAATATTATATGTTTTTAGTCATATACAATAGAAATACGCATATACCCTATTTCTAACAAATAACTATAGTATGAAAATATAACTATTAATTTAATAAAAAATCGTTATCATAACCCGTAATTTTTTTTATTTAATTGAGTGGGTTTTAAAGAAATGTTCTATGTATACCTAATAATCGTTTGATGTATTTTTATATTTAATAATAAGCTGGACCTCTTGACTTTTTTAGTATGTAATTGTGCCTTTTTATGTTCTAATTTGATTTTTATCAAAGTACTTAAAAAAAGTTTTTAAAAAATAAAAAATAGTTTTGTAGCTAAATATGCCGATTCAAAATTGTTACTATATGCAGCCTAGTTGAATTTAGATATTTAAATTTGAGTTTGCTTTATAGGCACTATCCCGGCTTGGCTACGCGGCAGCTTGCTACGCAACGGGCCGGGCTCGCTCGACGTAGGGTCTATGCGCTACAAACATCTCTTCGACAGCGCTGCTCTCTTGCACAGGTCACCTTACTAATCCTTACCAATGTTTTATAAAGGTACCTAAAATAAGAATAATGAAGTTATATACAAGGTAGTAGACATATTCTTGACGTTATCAAAATAAACATGAAGATATGAGTATAAACACGGGCCACTTATTATGTAATATAATCAATACGAGCGACGCTGCGAATAAAAGCTGGCTCCTATTGAAATAAAATATGTATACACTTTCGAATTAAGAATGTCTTTTCTCGCTAAACATGACTCCAACCATGGACAGTCGCAGTCATCAGGTAGTCAACAACTTATAAGATATAAATTACATTTGTCACAGATTAAAAGCCATAAGATGCCATAGAAAGTAGAAGCGTAGAAGTAATAGTACATAAGTTCTTCACCTATTACAATTTAAAGAACACGGAATTAACGTAGTATCAATTACGTGGTTTTTTATACTTAACACTTCAGATTCTCGATACGAGACGGGCAAGTGACATATCAGTGTCGGTTCCTTCGGTCTAACACGTACAAGAAGAACAAAGCGGCCCAGAGGATCGTCGTCACGGAGTTCGGGACCAGAGCTGTTCCAGACCCGTGCCACACCATATTTGATAGGTAACGAAATACTATATATTATGTTTAATTATACATAATTATTTATAATAAAAAGGGGGGAGACTTAGTAGTCGCATTGTGTGGGACCCTACTAAATATATTTTTTCCTTGAGGGTTTCAGGATATTTTGATTGAACAATATAATAATTACGAAAGCTTATGTATGAAGATTAGAAAAAAAATTGTGTACTAGAAATACTTCATGGAAATCTTTTTAGCTGATCTAATGTATACTAAAAAAATTTGGTAAATAATTTATATACATAATAATTTTTAATGAATGCGATCTTTTATGCTTTACAGAGTATCCGCACTCTTCAATCCAGCCGATTCGTTATCAGATAACGCAATGATATCAGTGTATCCTTTTGGCGACGAAATATATGCATTCACAGAAAGCCCTGTTATACACAGGTAAAATGTAATTCGTGTAGTTTATTTTTATATTATATATTAAATGCAATTTCAAAGGAAAAATTGTTATTTTAAGTAAGATATATGACTTAAAATAGGATATGACTCTTATCATTCATCATTTTTTAAATATTTCTTTCTTGTATGTATTAACGATTATATTTTCTTATTTATATTAAAATTTGTATTTAAGTATTAAGCTAATTCAAACACTTTTGACGTATCACATATCTTGATAATTTAAAAAAGATGTGTTAAGTTTATTGTTTCAGAATAGAACCAACGACCTTAGACACGTTGGAAAGAGTGAATCTGACGGACCGGGTCGCTTTAATAAACCACACTTCACATCCGCACGTTATGCCCAATGGTACATACTATATATTTTACTACATAATACAAAACAAAATCGCTTTTTCTGTCCCTATATCTTAATATATATAAATCTCGTGTCGCAATGTTTGCCCTCAATGGACTCCTAAACCGCTCATAATAAAATTCGCACACCATGCAGTTTGATCCAACTTAAGAGATAGAATTGCTGACATCCCGGTATTGATCCGGGAACGGGAACTACGCGTGTGAAACCGCAGGACACAGCTAGTCCATAGGGACTAAATATGTTTAAATATTTAAATCTACGCAATCGATTATCATGCACTTTCTTTGAATACATAGTTAGGGTTAATTAACAGAAAGGTTTATAATTTTAATACATGCATAATATATTAAGTCTTATATAGTTTTGGAATGGTTATTGTATTTGGAACCAGACGAAGAGTACACCATTGTGTTAAGAAAAAATTCTAACTAAATATGTAACAATTAATATTACTTATACATTAGACTGGTGACTCTTGGCAAACGGGTCAGAAGAGTCATATGAACTCTTGATGAATTTCTTCTGAGCGTCATTGACGAACAAAAGAAATGGTCTCATCAAATTCAGTGTTACTTTGAAATCGACAAACATTTTATAAATGGTACTCCTGTGTCTGTGTCACATCAATGACTTCATTTAAAAGATTTTAAATGTATCATAAAAGTTTATTTTAATTTGTCACCGCCTATCATTTAAAAATATGTTATGTAAATTATTTTTACATCAATGGAAGTATTTGCTTATTTTAATTTACAGGGGACGTCTATAATGTTGGAATGACTATCGCTTCCGGAAGGATTCGTCACGTGGTCGTTAAATTCCCTTTTCTGGAGAAAGGTATTGTTTAATATTATAAGACAAAGAATCTGCAATTTTCAAATTTTAAATTTTAATATAATTAATCTAGATTTTTAAAATATTATAATGTGAAACACGAAAAGGACGTAATAAGAAGGTAAATAATGTAAAACTAAAAATTATGTTTGTATAATTTAGTTATTTGTAGGCAACGCTGTGTATGGATAGGTAGTAAAATTACTAACACTTTTGTACCAAAATTAATTGTAATATAATACATTAAAAATGTTTTAGGTGACATGTTTGCGAAGGCCGAAATTGTAGGAAGTATAAAACCAAGATGGCTGTTTCATCCTGCTTATATGCACACATTTGGTAATAGAACAAGATTTTAATACATTTTGGAAACTTTTTTGTAAATAGATTCCCTTCTCGTTATTTATAATTTAAATTAAACCTATAAATTTTCTGTTAATCCTAATAAAGAGTAATGAAAATAAAAAGCATAGGCATCCAGTATCACGACCGCTTGGCGCAGTGGTAGCACAACTGCTTTCTGCGCGAAGGGTCGTGGGTTCGATCCCCACACCGGAAAAATATATTTGTAATTTACATTTGTATTTTTCATTATTGTATTTACAAAAGAAAAGTATATAATATATTATGTAATTTATTCCGTTATCTAGTTGTCATAACGCAAGCTTTCTGCTTAGCTTTGAACTAGATGGCGCTGTGTATCAATGACCTGAAAATAGAATAGATA
Organism: Eurema hecabe; assembly: GCA_026213755.1. Classification (NCBI taxonomy): domain Eukaryota; kingdom Metazoa; phylum Arthropoda; class Insecta; order Lepidoptera; family Pieridae; genus Terias; species Terias hecabe. Next base: position 2,245,289 of record JADANM010003811.1, on the reverse strand, counting down.
TTTTATTTATTTATAAACTGTTTAATGTTAAAAACTTTCATCGTCAAATCCTAGGTTAGTATAATAATAAGGCAGTCTTATTTCAGGTATAACTGAAAACTATTTCGTTATAGTAGAACAGCCGTTAACCGTGTCAATACTAAGCATGGCCCGGAATCAATTCAGTAATCAGCCTCTTATATCCAGCCTTAAGTGGTTCCCAGATAGTGAGGTAATCTTCTTTTCTGTAATAGACATCAAACTATGTATTGTAAATGTAATGTTTATTTTCAAACAGCAAATATTATGGTAACTGGAATAGAAGAAATTTCTTTCGTCATGTTTTAGTTTGAAAGGAAATCACTAAACTGAACACCTGTTGCTGAGTAGTGGGTGACCAAGGGCATTATTGATCTTACATAGATCTCCTATATAAATCTACGCTTTTAGTAACCTGATTTGGCAACTTGCACTTTTATTAAGTAAATCAAAGTACATATACTTGTCTTATATTTTGTATAGTTATTAAAAGGCAGTTTGTTTCAGACCCACGTAGTACTAATAAGTCGTGCTACGGGCCGGGAAACAAAACGTTACAGAACGGACGCCATCTTCTTTTTACACATTATCAACTGTTTTGAAATGGAAGGGAGGATAGTTGTAGATCTATGCACATACAAAAACGCTAAAGTTCTTGACGCTATGTATGTTGATGCGATTGAGGTAAGAGTGTAGGTCACATTATTTAATCATCTAGTTAGCGAATTACCATTAGCGATATGCTAAGCTTTTACTTGTGATTTATTTTGAACTAGAAAACAGACGTGTATATTTCAGTACATATGAAATATTTTTTTTGGATGTAATTAAAAAATATTTCCGAGTAAATTTGTCTGATGGCTTCAGAAGTTCATCTTATTTAAAGTGTTCCTTAAAAATTCCAAGACGTATTCCTATTAATTCTAAAATTTAATTAGTATTATTTTTACGCTATAGCACTCTGTAAAATTATAAACATTCATATAAGAATGACACAAAAAAGATATTATTTAAACAATCGGAGACTGTTATTTAATTATAATTTAGTTGAATTGCAACAAAGACGGCTATATGCAAATATATATGTAAATAACCATTTAAATTTATTTTACTTAATATATGTTAACTCCTATATCCTTTTGGAATCTGTAAATAAATATAGACTTAAAATCATATTTGATAAAAGCCAATTCATACCAAACCGATCATTGTTTCGTTATGTAAGTATTATAATTAACTTAATGCACATTGGTAAAAAATAAATTCCAATCATTAATTTAATTCTGCAATACAATGTTTACAAACACTCAATGTATTGATAATTGTGACATTAAAAGTGGTTTTTATCAAAAACAATGTGCATACATTAATGAATGGTAGCAATAAATGTTTTTTTGATAACAACATATGATAGCTACGTATAAAAATAAATTAAGGTTTAAATAAAGTATAAAACGGCTACTTAAAAGTATTTTATATATATGACAATTCAATACTCAATTTCATTATATAATTCAAGGACAATAATTCTATTTTTAAATATTTTATTTTTCATAAAATGTTGTCCACAGACAATGCAAACGAACGCGGATTACGCAGAATGGTTCAGAAGTCGACCAAAGAGGTTGCAAGTAGATTTATCTGAACCTAATATGTCAAAACTGAACGTGAAGCTACTGGCTGATATTGGCTGTGAAACTCCGAGAATACATTACGATAAATTTAACGGTACGCTTGCGAAATAAAATAGCTTATTGAATTTATTAGATACGTATTTAAGGTTAGATAATTTTCTTTGAAAATGTACCATTTTTAAAGCAGCTGGCAAAAGAGGTGTATTTGCTGCATTTCTGTTCATAAATTGCAGAAAGTAGTGTTGTCTCTTAGTATTGAACATAGGTACCTATTATGTAAAAATTACTGGTAGGAAAGACTCCTATAAGTACCTTTATACCTTACTAACAGAATATACGACTTTTCCCGAATATTTTCTTTTTCAGGCAGGTTTTACAGATATTTCTACGCGATTGGATCTGATGTTGATGCCGATCATCCTGGATCAGTAAGCTAATCTTAATTAACACTCGGGTGCAATAAAATCGCACATGTGGACATTATTTAAATTAAATGTTATTCAAAAAATTTCCACATTATTTTATTAACAAAAATGATACTAATTAAAAAATGTCCGCATGTGCGATTTTATTGCACCCGAGTGTAGTTTATTAGGTTTAATAAATATAATTTCAATACACTTTTACATCATAATATAGGTATATAAGTTTATCAGTAGACAGTAGGCGTTTTTATGATAGCGGTCAATTAATCCTTATTAAGCCACGTCCGATTATATTGAAATTTATCTATAACTTATATTATAAATAAATTATTTACTTGTACGGTTTTTAGAGATAAACTAAGTCTGCTGGACCCACTTTTTTTTATACTATGAAGAGGGGAGACGAGCTGGACGCACTCCTGATGGTAAGAGTAACGCCAGCCCATAGCCAATGCAGTGCTACCCGGAACTTTGCTATAAAGCCCAACTCCGGGCAGGAGTGCACTACACCGACGCTCCCCACTTTGAGTCGTCAGATGTTAAGACTCATTAGCCCAGTAATTTCGCTGGCTACAGTGCCCTTCAGACCGGAGCACAGTGACATTTTCACATCACTGTTCAGGCGGTAGAATGTCTGGCACTGTGGGGGTACCCACCCAGTCGGTCTCCTGCGAAAGAGACCTACCCCCGGTTAAAAGTATTACCAATAGAAATCCAAATTATTTTTCAGTATCATAGAGTTTAATATAATACCTAATTAGTTACGTATGCCTTAGACCTGCTGATCTATAATAATAAAAAATGAATGATTCCGCTCAATAACATATTTATCGAAAATTCATGAAAAAAAATTCAAGAATAGTCAGTTTGGGTTACTTAATGCAATATTTTTGTTTATAGTTGATAAAAGTGGATACAACTACCGGTGAAATAACAAGTTGGTGGGAATCCGACTGCTATCCGAGCGAGCCAGTATTTATACCGCGACCCGATTCTAAGGTATGTCACAGATGTCAAAGAAACAGAAAATAAAAAATTAATATTTACAGGACATTTATACACAGCGCCATCTAGTTCCACGCTAAGCAGAAGCTTGTGTTGTGGAAACTAGATAACGGAATAAATTACATATACATACTTTTCTTTTGTAAATATATACATACAATACATAGCAACAGTCATCACCCAGACCCCAGAAAAACATAAATGTAAGTTACAAATATATTTTTCCGGGGTGGGGGTCGAACCCTGAAATCGCGCTGAAAGCAGTTGTGCTACCACTGCGCCAAGCGGTCGTCAGTGCGACTCTGTGGTGGGACTTTGGTCGCTATAAGTCCGACCTAACCACCCACCCACAGGTGTTCTATAAGATTTCCCTAATATAAAAAGTAAAAAAGCCTGGCTATGCGACTTAAAGTATTGTAAAGAGCTGGTTTGACCTTTATATTGACCCGGCAAATCCTTTTACGGCTATCCATCTTATATCTGTGGAAAGTTGTCCTTTTCAGGTCAAATCGGGGATATCTCGTGAGGTCAGGAACGTTCCACTTTCTCCAGGACATTTGGCTGGTACATATGTTGAACCACTGCTATATTTTAGCAAGATTTTACAATCGTTTAGATATTTTGGCGTCATTCCTGTGCACTTATTGTATTTTATATCTACGACCATTTCTTGGTGACAACCAATTATTCCGAGATAAGCTGGAAGGCTTATCAAATTCCAACTATTCGTAACCACTATGATTTAGAAAATAGATAACATGAGTAATATGTAACTCTGAATAATTCCTTTGGATATCAAGGGTAATCTGAGCAGATAGTTAGCTGTTTTAATATATATATGAAAACTATATGCGAGTATGTAATTATTTCAATACAAGTTACAGATTTTATTTTTATTTCTAGACTTTTAAAGTTCTGTCTGTATTATATGATCCATTTCTAATCCAGGAAGAAGACGATGGAGTTATTCTTAGTGCACTGATATTTGGCACAGAAGACCGGCGAGTTGGTCTTCTGGTTTTGGACGCGAAGACCTTCGTCGAAGAAGGAAGAGCAGTTTTCGACACCCCTTCACCTGCGCCTAAATGTCTACACGGCTGGTTCTTGCCCGATAATTGAATATTTTACCTCGAACCTTCCATTGAAGTTTGGAATATATTGAAGATAAATTTTTATTTAATAGCGGACAATTCAGGAGCAGGTTCGTCTGATCGTAAGCGCCCACCTCTGTCTATGAACAGTCTAAGTGTCATACGAATTTATATGTCGAATACATTGCTGGTCTTTATATATGTGACGTAGGAATAAAAGTAAAGGATGAGACCAAGAAGGGAATGGAGGAAAAAATGTGCGGACAGTTTTCCCATTTGCCAATCGGTGACATCTCTTATAAGATGCCATTACTTGAAGTCGGGGGTTTGTGGAAGGGTGGTACCACCCCGGGCGAGCCGACCCAATTCAGCCTAAAGGCAGGCACCTACCTTATTATATATATACCTAAACTAAAATTAAAAAATATCTCCTGTAAATAATTTATATCTAACTCGTTTAAATAATTTATTGTTATAATAAGTAAATTAAATAATTTATTCTGCTTCTATTTTATTGTTTCTTCTTCGTCTAGTATTGAAAAGTAATGTTTCCACATTTTATTATTTTTAAATATGTATCCTGATTTTTTTATGATAATTATGCAGCTACTTGATAACGATCACGGCGATCCTTTGAGTGATTAAATCATAAATTTGTCACTAGTCGACGCTAAACTAAGCGGTAAGCTAGTCACTAAACGCCCGGTTTTACCTGTGTTGTTACTGTTTCTTTAACTGTATCAAGACTAGCTATCCAATATCCGTTTCAGAGTACTTTCTATCCGTACTTTTTTAATGTAAGGATTTGTTACTCTGACTTGTTACTCTCTCAACCAAAAATTAAACTGGACTGAATGGCTGAAATCGGCATTGGTATAAATAAGATCTGTAGATTAGTACAATAAGTACTAAATACTAGTACACACACATACGTATTTTTATCCCGGAATTACCCTCGGACCGGAAAGTGGTCCTAGCGAAGAGGCCTGACTAATATAGATTTATTTTGACTTTTTGAAAAGATTTTTCTATTCAATCGATTAAAAAACATGTACTAGGAAAATACGTTCAATCGAGGTTGTAAGATATATATGCGAAAATGGAAATACGTATACCTACAATAGATTATTAAGTACTTGAAGTTTTATAGTAATTACAATATTCAAATTTACTTATCATAATTAAGAGATAGAAGCGATTGTAGCATAAATATACATTAATTAAGATTACCTTTTTATCTGTTCTGATTATTGTAATTACATGTACCTTAGATGAGTAATTCGACTTACGAATAATAATATGTTTTAAGTTTGCCCTCTCATGACCTTTATACAAAAAGGTTCTTTATCTCGATATAGGACAAGAGAAGTTTATAAGACAAAAAACTATATTAACACTTCTTTCGGTTATTGTAAAATGCTTCGTTTTCTTTTATAATAATTAACAGAGGAATGTAATAAAAAGACAAGTAATAAAATGTTTTCAAGTGAATAAAAATTGAATACAAATTCAATATTTTCTCAAATACTTCATAATATTTTCTCTGAAGCTTAGCTCTACCTAATTCTCTATTAATTTTCTTATAAAATCGACGAGACGTCTCGTTATAAAAATAAAATTTTATATACCTACCAGTGTCTTTGTTAGTATTTCAATATTGCGGACAATTATTCGTTTATTTATAAATTGAGTCACTGGGTTATTTCCTTTTTAATGAGATACGTTTAAAACCGTAAAAAATAAAATTTATCTAAAAATAGCTTCGGGTTTTAGAGATCCTTGTTAAGAATTCTAAAGGTTATTTTTATAATATGATAATAATATAGTACAAATTTATGTACCAATTGCTAATAAATACTATTGTGTGAAAGACCACCGCACATACATTTTTCAAAATTTCAAAACTTATATACATTTTTCAAAATTTCTTCCTGAGTTATGATATTGTATCATCTAGAATTATTTCGGATCCGTTTCCATCCTAAGTAGCTCAAATCTTCTAAATATATAAAAGGAGAAGGCACTTAAAATTTGGAAGGGACGTAGCTAAAATACCGTAGAGGTGCACTAAGAAAGGAATTCCCGAAATTCCCGCGGGAACGGGAATTAGCGGGAAAATCCTTTTGTATGAAAAATCTAAACCGCTTAAGTTAGACGCTCGAAATTTGGCATGTAGGTACCTTAGTAAAATTAATGTTAGTTTCAACAAGATATTGCAAAATTCCCACGGGGACGAGAGAAAGCGGGAAAAAACATTTGTATGAAAAAATCAAGGAAAAAAGGATTATAAAGGAGGAAAGGGAGGGTCGAAGTTTATATGAAAGTCCACGGACGGAGTCGCGGGCAACAGCTAGTTTGGTTTAAAAAAAGAGGTCGGATCTCATGAAGGTTTTTAAAAATTCTTCTTGCGTTTGGACAAATAATAGAAATAATTTTTATTGCATGAAATTTCATCTTATTCACACATATGTATACAGAACCCGCGTTCAGAAATTATTACATTATAAAACCAGCTTTCGGATTTTTTTGGTTCACGTTTGTGTGTCATTGAGTAAAAAATATTTATTTTTGCAAAATTGCGTGTTTTGGATTCTATTTTTATACATTTGGGGTCATCGCCTTAACGTAACTGTGCTGATAGTCAAAATAAGAAATGTGATACTAAAAATATCTCTTGCGTAAATTTTATTTAAGTAGGTATTTTTATTTGCGAAATGTCCTCGCAATCATACTGACTAATTGACGTTACTATCGAGTTTTGAGTGCGTTGAATTTTTTTATGCATTAAAATAACTTTTGTTCTGATCATTAAAAAAATGTCGAATGATTTTCTCTTGACATATACGCGCCTAGCGGTTTCGCTTACAATACCCACCAGGTTTACTGCAAGTCATAGATTACTTTCATATTGATAGATAAATTTAATTCACGAATAAACACAAGAACAAAAACCTACAGAATGCAAGAAAAAATATATACACACACAAAATTAACATGACATGACTATACAGTGTTTTATAAAACATGTGTCATAAAACATAAAAATTCAAATCAAGGAATATCACAAATGCTGGCAACTCACCTACAGTTCCTAGACATATAGCTAACAGAGTACGTGAACGCGAGACTGTGTTGCCATATAAGCTGCAATTTTACTTAGTTTATTCTTTTTTTTCAAAAAAATTAATTACGTTATTTTTCCAAAACAATAGCAAAATAAGGACCTACTGCCAGTATATAGTGAGAAGTTTTCGGATAGGACACTTGTTTTGTAACACACTGTATATTATATGTAAATATGCACGAGCTACTGAAATTTGGCATACATGTAAATAGCCTGATTTAATAAGAGGATAATTTTGTCTCAGTATTGGGAGAAACTATGGTAAGACATCCGGGGCGAAGCTAATAAATTTATCTTTTAAAACTAATCACTTAATTGTTTACAAAAATTAATACGTCCGGACGACCGTGATTAAAAAAGCAAAACATTAAAACATAATGTTGTTTTAATGTAAGCATTGATTTAATTATCGCTCTGTTTATATTTATGTTCCTGAGGGTCAAATGTGAACGAAAGACAAATAATAACCACATTCTATAAAAGCTTTTCGCATAATTAACTGATGTATTATTGTTTTTTGTAAATCTAGAGATCAAGTAAGTCTGAAATACTTATAGTATGCTGATATAAGGTATAAAGGACATCTCTTATGGCTTAGTAGCTTGGGGTGCAATCCCAGGTGAAGCGAACTGGATATTCTTAATGGAGGTGATGTGGTGGGTCGAGGGGCAACGCTGATCTGGTGTAACAACTGGTTGTAATAAAGCCAGTTCTGTTAGAATACTGTGGAGTTTTAGTCGGTAAGAGAATAAGCTACAGTAGTACCTCGATGCTGTAGCATGCATGAGCATTTCCCCATATAAAAAAATCGTCACGTCTACCATGGATTGAGTTCTAATCGGCAGTAACGTGGGAGCCCTCCGTACAACGCCTTAGGGTGGTTAAATATCAGTACTGTAACCGTAAAAAGATTGGTCCCGAAAAAAAGTAATAATTCGTAGAAAATAATCTCCTCGGCGCCCAACATTGTTATTGTTTAAAAGATTAACTCATTAACGTCGTTGTGATAATGTTAACATTCTCTTAATAGTCATTTCGTTGTTCACTGTTTTGTTAATTTTAAGGGTCAAATGCGAACGAAACGTGAATAAGATAAAATGCACTGCACCTGTGTGTGCAATGATATTTGTAAATAAGTAGGTACTGATAAAATAAATGGGTATGCAAATTTGAGAATATAATTATTATAATATAAAACGTTTTTAAAGTGTATAATAATATGGTCACTTGCTCGAGAGGTAATTTTTGTTAATGTACATTTTTTGTAGTTTCTAGTGGGAGAAGCTGAGTTATAGAATAGAAATACTTATTGAAGTTCCGCAAAATATTTCATAATTAATGTGCAAATTTTATGATCACAAAATAACATCGTGTTGCCACTTTTATAATTTTTAGAGCGCAGTAAAAAAGCGGTATAAAATACACAATTAATTTTTTATTGACTATTTTTGTCTCTGTACTTACTCACTTCATAAAAAACATAACTTTGCTGATATATATTGTAATGTGTATTGAAAAATGAAGTTAAGATAAATGTTTAAGATAATATAGGAATTTTAATGCAAATTTACAGTAAAAAGAAATTTAAGACGATCATGCGCGAGAGTTGGCAAAGAGGCGACAATGTCCGAATAATTTTAATTTTATCAGACCAAGAAAGCCAATATTAACATCGTATCGGTCAATAACCCGGTCCAGGTAGAACCCTTTGCGAAAATAAACAAATAAACAATTAGAGAGTCAAAGACCTTGCCCGTTATACAGGGAATTTCTATATTATGATGTTTTGGAAAAAGGTAAACAGTTCTTGATATTGAATTTCTTTAGAATTCAATACAAATATTTCGAAGGTTGATGTACCTAAGATAAATACGAGATAATGCTTCGCTTACTGAAGCGCGCGATCCTACTCTATTGGATATATCACAGAGCCGTGTGAAAAATTGGTCGCCATACCAAGTCTACAGAAAAAGTATAGCAATACTTTCTTTATAAAAAAATCTAAATATAATCTGATAATGCCTTTAGGCTTGAATGAGCTTTGAAGGTTTGTACCAAGGTACAAAATTTTACTGGTAAATATAAATTTACAGAAAGACTAGATCGTATAGAATATCTCGTTTAAAATGAAAAGCATTAGCAACGTCGGCGTATAACGTACATTTTACACTACCCTTACATCTACTAAACTGTTACACTTATATGTAAACTCATTAACTATGAATAGTTTGTAGTTAGTTATAAACATCTAAATGTAACTATAGATTTTACTTTTGAAAATATTATTGATCTTCTCGTGAGACAAGTACTTCATTTGTACACAGAACTAATTATAAGCTGATATATAAAGTTTTGCAGATAATAATTATGATGTTAGTTTTTACATTAGTCATTAAAACATCTGGGTCCACCCGAATTAATATTTGATTCAATTGTTTGTTTTACAATCTTAAAGTCACGTTTTAGCAATTCGAACTGAAGATAAAAGAATTAATTAATTTTATCGTTAGTCGTAATCACTTATGTTTCCTTTAAACATATATAACTTTGTTTGGGTTCAGTTTTTTTTATAGAATATTTAATATAATTTTTTAAAATGAACCTCAATGTAAATAAGTCATTTTGCCAAAATCATGACTCGTTCTACAATTTAGAATTATTAAGTATTTTACAAAATGTTTGGAATAAAATATTATTGTATAGTTATCCAGTTGTCAAGAAATAAAATGTATGCAAATGCTTGAATATGTATCTATAACAAAGAACTTTTAATAATTAAACCAAATAAAAAACACCGTTCTCAGAACTGAACTTTTAAAAACGTCTCGGTTTAAATAAAACAGATGGATTTTCCGCAAAAATGCAAAATAAAAAAAGCTAATGTTTACTAAGTAAAGAAAACATTTCTTTGAATGGGCGTAAGGAAGCTTCGAAACCAGTTTTTAGGGACCTCTAATTATATTAGTATTTGTTTTAGAGCTCTTTACTCACGATAAAAATGACTAAAGTTAACAATTTTATTGATACAATTAAATTTCACGTTTCATGCTTATCGACATACCATTTTAGGGTTGCTTGGTTTTTTTTAACTTGTTAGTATTTGATCGATTGTCACAACAATTAAATGTAATTAAAAATAAGGAAGTCTATCTCTTCCTGATACATAAAACAAAGCCTTGAATTCAATTATAAAGGAAAATTAAAGAAATAATGATTGAAAAAAAACGTCAGTTAAATTATTGATTTAGCCGACTATACAAGTATCAAGATGCAGTCGATGGTATATAATGTTTTAAATATTCTCTTTATAACTAAAACTTAAAACTCTAAATGGATTATTTCACTGCAAAGTATTACTTAGTCCAATTTGATTTTTATTTTAGTAAAAATATTCACAAAAAAACTAATAAGCTACAGAATTAGTATGCAAAATTTAGTTACCTCTTCTGCACTGTACCATGAAGTGACGCAATCTTTTCGGCAAATAATGTATAAATATGTACTGAACTCGCCGCGTTATCGTACTTTTTCGCTGGCTTTTGACATTCTTTTTATCGATTTCATGAACAAAACCGTTGCAGTTGTGTCTGTTCAAATGCAATGATTGCTCGGGTATCGGTGCCGTGAAAAATGGATGAAAATAAAATGACGAATCGTGATTTCGATTTTGGTGTTTGGTTGAGGACCTGCGAGAAGGAGATCCCGTTCCCTATCGATGGAACTGTCACAGGTAGCTTTCTAATTTTCTTATGAACTCCTAGTACTACTCAAGTCAATTCGTAAAAATGTGAATACGAAATTAAGTTTAGTGTATTTGTGTTCGTATTTTGGCACACACAAAGAGATGTTTCACAACTTACAACTTAGAATACTGATAGATTATACTAACATGTTACGAACTTATAATTGTACGTTACAAAAATTGTAATTATGAAAGTTAGAATTCTATACTATGGTTCAATATTTTATTTTAAAACTCAATAATGAGAAATTTATATATATGTTAAATCTTTTTCTATATGAAATTACACATGTGACAAAACATTTGTTATTCGTAGAGATAAATTTAAAAATAGTAATTAC
>JADANM010003811.1:2199656-2233809 GCA_026213755.1 Eurema hecabe | reverse complement strand
AAAATTTGTTAGACTTTGACCCTTTCCTTTGTTTTATCGAAATCATGAATCGTTGTGAAAATTGATAAAACGTTTTGACTTTCATTAAAAAGTTATCTTAGACTATCGAATATAACTATTCAATAACAAATAATGCACTCATGTCCGATATGGATGCAAATGAGAGAGATAAAACAGTGCTCAATCAGATAATAATAATTTTGTCATATTAACATTATATTCACGATAAACAAAATGCATTTATTGAAAATGCTATGATAGCTATGATGTTTAAGCGTAGACCAATAAACATTTTAAGATACTACTACCGTATATATACATATATTATATTCTATACATAAACACACTCTTTCTAAAAAAATCCGCATGAAAATCGATTACGTAGTTTAAAGGATTAAAGCATATATTGGAATAGACAGAAGAAAACTTAGTTTTGTACTAATCTATCGGGACGTGAAGATTCGGTAGGTACTCCTTTGAAAGACAGGATTTGGTTTTATTTTATTTCATTTATTTACACACTAGCTGTTGCTCGCGACTTCGTCGATCTATTTCTATTATTATGTTATAGTGGGTCAATCTTAGAAGATAGACATATACTGTTACAGACTTTTTTTTAGATCATTTAAAGAGGAATAATTCTTTCATACATTTTATTTTGGTATCTTGAACCGTTTTCGCAGCGCACGCAAAAGAAGCCCTCAAATATGAATAATTTTCCCCGTTATTTCCATATTTTCCATTACTTCTTCGCTCCTATTAGTCACAGCGTGATGTTATATAGCCTTAAGCCTTCCTCGATAAATGGTCAAATCAATAAAAAAATAATTTTTAATATCGACTTAGAAGTCGATAAAGAACTAAAGTTCTAGAGATTTGATCTTTTGCTTTGCTTATTAATATAGTTTACTCGTAGACTTTCCAAAGGTAAATTGTTACATACAATTGAAATTAATCAATTACATCTATCTCCAAAAATATAAAGAGGATGTAACTGACATACTTTTTCGGCAACACACTCGTGACATCACGAGTGCTCATGGGCGGCGCTGATCACTTTCCATCAGGTGACACGCCAGTTCGTTTGCCCCCTATTATATAAAAAAAAAAAAAAAAAATGACAATTGTACCGCAAAACAAATCCCACTCAGGGTATTTCTCCAGAAGAACTTTAAGCAAGAGATCTATCTGGTTATAAGTGCTGGAGATTGAAGTATATATTGTGTTCTTATGTTTTTTCTAATAATAATATAAATTTGCAGGAGAAATCCCATCATGGATAAGAGGAAGCCTGTTACGAAATGGCCCCGGCCGCTTCAAAATTGGAAATTGCGAATATCGGCACGTATTCGATGGTGCCGCCTTGTTACATAGGTGAGCTTGTGAAACAGCCAATGTCATGATTTATTAAAGCCTATGTGGTATTCTAACATCATTATCATTACATAATACATATAGTACATAAGTAGCGTCACAAAACTTTAGCGCTGAACGAAACCTGCGCAGAAGTCAAAAATAAGGTATCGAAGGGACGGCGCGGCATTGATTGGTTCCCCAGTCGTGTTGTCTTTCTCGCACAAATACGTCAATTACGAGCGCGATTCTCCCGATGCGCAGCTATTCTCGTCCAGCGCTAAACATTCGTGACGCCACCTATACTATATTAAAATCATTATCATCGCTTTCTTCTGTCTGTCCCTATGTATCCTTAAAAATATTGAAACTACGCAACCGACTTTCATGTGGTATTTTTATGAAAAAGTGATTCAAGAGGAATTTTTATGTATTAATATAATTGGGAGTAACACCGCAGGACGTGACGTATTTTTTATTATTTGCAGGGTTTTATAATGCTTATACCAATTAGCTACTTTTGTTTAAAGAGTAGCAGGAATTTATGCTGTAATGGAATAATACATATGTTAAGCGTAATATGTTGCATAAACGTTTTCACACTGAAATAAAAATGAAAACATTTTTTCTCCCACTGTTTTACTTACTTAATAAATCTTCTCTTATAGAATACCAAAATTTAAAGATCCAAACACTTTGCTTTCACAAACAGCGTTCTTTTAATTTATGCCTAAGATTTAGCAAACTTTTTTTTTAAGAAACCGGGTACATTTTGGGCCTTTTCTTACAAGTATATTATACGGTTGATTTATATATTATTACAGGTTCGCAATATACGATGGACAGGTTACATATCAGTGTCGGTTCTTAAGCTCAAACACGTATAAGAAGAATCAGATAGCCAACAGAATTGTGGTCAACGAATTCGCTACGAATGCTGTGCCTGACCCTTGCCGGACCATATTTGATAAGTAATTACACTTTCTTTCATTAATTAATTAAATAAATAAATGTTTTCAGGACATTTATACACAGCGCCATCTAGTTCCAAGCTAAGCCGAAGTTATGGCAACTAGATAACGGAATATATTACATATATATACTTTTCTTTTGTAAATACATACATACAATACACAGCAACACCCAGACCCCAGAAAAATACAAATGTAAATTACAAATATATTTTTCCGGTGTGGGGATCGAACCCACGACGACCCTTCGCACAGAAAGCAGTTGTGCTGCTACTGCGCCAATTAATTGATTAATTTGTGTCTTATTATAATTATTACATTCTATAAATTGTATGACTAGATCTCGATGAGTGAAAGAATGGAGTAGTAAAATATATTGTAACTGGAAGTATATTAGGCTTAATACGGGTAAATTATTAAAAAAATTAGATTGCTATACAACTGGCAGAAGACAGGGCAGCCTGTAGACTAATAGTGGATTCCACCAGCTGTTTTAATGATAACCACGACCCTTAGCCATGCTAATGTGCCAGGAAACAACAGTGAAGTTAAGCAATGTAACAATATATAGTTAAGGTAATCTAAATCCTCAATAAGGATTATCGGAGCCAAAAGATGTTTGCAAGGCAAATCTAACAAAAGATTTGCCTTGTTTGGCACCGGACGCCATTTTTTTCCTTATCCAAAATTTTTTATACCCTTTGTGCATTATCAAAACATTTTCGCGAGTATTTTATAATACTTTCCTCAAACAGTATCTAGTAATCACTTTTTATTATGATAACTGTTACCAAATCGTCACTCCTAAAAGAATGTAAAACATCCAAAGGTTATTTGCCTAATTTTAGCAAATCTGAATTCATATCAGCGATTATTTGGAGATTAAACGATAATAAGGATTCAAATTTCAATTACTTTGTGATTGTAGGAGTTTATTACTAAAATGTTTCGTATCTGTATGATAATGTTAATAATTATTCAGAAACGTGCAGATTATAGATCATTTTAATAATATGGGTGCGATAAAAGGATAAATCACGTTCTTACCGTAATAATCATTAATTGGATTATATTCCTTCTTTACGCAAAAAAATAAGCCCAGAAGACGAAAGAAATTTTTCAATAAAACTTCAATGAAATTATGAATACATTACATATTGAAGTCAAGTACAATGTACATTTTCTTAACCGTTCCATGGTATGAAAATGCAATCGTTTAAACTTACTTTACTTTTAATTTCAGCTTTTAAAAAACATTGTACACGTGTACATTAAACACAGTTTTCAATAATTAATCTACTATCTAACTCTCTATTTGTCTGAAGTTCCATTGTTATTTAACATTCCCCTTAGACAAACAAAAAAAAAATCATGCCAAACTTGGGAAAATAATTCTGATTGAAGATTATTTTGAGTGAATGCAAAGAAAATCATTAAGGTATTTGTAACGCAAACTATTAGGTATGTGTGATAAAAAGCTAATAGTTGGTAAAAAAACAACAAGACATGTTACATAAAACTGAACCACGTCTTCGCGATTTTGTCCGAATGTGTGTGCGCGGAGGAACACCAGTGGGTTTAAGTCGATAGTGACACCATTTAGTGTGAGTCAGACATAACCGCCTCCTTTTCCCCCAAGGCGGACAAAAGAAGGAGAAGAGAGCGAAGGGGTAAAAGCTATTACAAAACCACTAGAAGCAATTTCCATCATATGTTGTAGGTTTTATGTTATTTTAGATTCTGTGAAATTATATATGTTGTATATTATTATAGATTCTCCAGTGTGTTCAACCCGGCAGACCATATGACTGATAATGCTGTTATATCCGTGTATCCATTTGGCGACGAAATGTACGCGCTCACTGAAGTTCCCTTGATCTATAGGTGAGGAACGTTTTTTGAGAAAAAGAAAATTTATGGTACTTGCATGAAATAATAAATGGAGAAAACATAAATAGTCATATTAATAATCGATAATAAATTTATAATTGATTTAAAAAAATAATAATGAACGAATATTTATGTTGGATTATTAGAGACTCTTAAAAAATGTTGCATCAGATACAACTGCAAACAAAATTAATTATTTTTAATGACTAATAGAAACGCACTGTTTCATTTTAAATATAAAATTAAGAAAATCAGAAAAAAGACTCTGGCTGATAATCGGAATACGTTTTTGTTATTCGAACTAAAATATTTTGAAATATTAGAACGCTCTAAAGCGTTGAGTGATTTTTTTATTTTGATAATAATATTTCATTGTTAATATTTTATCAGAGGTTATCGCTGTCGTAAGACCAGTCTTATAGTCTTATAGAATCTAGAATTAATTAAATTATTTTTAATCGATTACAGAATAGACCCAGTGACGTTAGAGACGATGGACCGACGGAATCTGATGTATTCGGTACTGCTGTCTCATACAGCACATCCACATGTTGCCTCTAACGGTTAGTTGTCTATAATTCATATTTAAACTCGTAAATTATAAATATTGTATGTAGATCAATGATATTTTATATAGTATGATTGACAAAAAATGCAAGCGCTAACAATAAGTTTATAATTCATCTTACACTTTCCCTGAGAGATTGCATTAAATTAATTATTAATCTAAATAAATTTTAAACTATTTCAGGAGACGTGTATAACATCGGCATGCACACAGTTAAGGGTAGATTAAAATTGTTGATCGTCAAGTTTCCTTACAAGGAAAAAGGTAAGTTATTTCGATGTCATTTTTTACACTTCGATACATTCATAAAAATCTTATTTAAAACAAAACCTTTAGATAATTGGCGACCTTACTTAAAAGAGTCATTAAAAAAAAGAGAGAATCATTAAAAAAAGTAACAATACCTTTTATTTAATAAGCAGTAAAAAAATGTATTAAATAGTAAAGGGAAGTAAGATAATTATAATTTGAGGAATGTTTCTTATAGAACGTTTGCGTTTTGCATTAAAAATAGTTATGTGTGTCATTTTTTAGGTGACATGTTCGAGTCAGCAGAAATATTGGCAACGATTAACCCCAGGTGGTTTATTCATCCCTGCTATATGCATTCATTTGGTAAGTCCTTTATCATAGTGTCACGCATCTATAAGCGAAAAGTACAATAAAATAAAGACTTATATAATTGAAAGATAAATTAAACATGAATTTATCTTAAAACCAGTTTTGGCCTCGAAGAATTTTCTTTAGTTTTGCCTGATAGTTGATGACCGTCTTCGCCTATGGGCCAAAAAAAATTGACATTTGTTGTATATTGATATAATAATTATATGAGACTTATCCACATAGGGAAGTGTTTTACACATAGTAAACAAATATGCCATATGAGTCTTAACATTTTATGACTCAAAGTGGGGAGCGTCGGTGTACTACACCCGCCCGAAGTTTGGCTTTAGAGCATACTTCGGGGTAGCACTGCATCGGTTATGGGCTGGCGTTTCTCTTGACATCAGGAGTGCGTCCAGCTCGTCTCCCCACTTCATCATATATAAAAAAAGTTTTCGCGTATAAAAGTTGTACTGAAACATTTTTTGTAGGTATGACAGAGAACTACTTCGTTATTATCGAGCAGCCGCTGTCGGTCTCACTCTCTCGGTATATCAAGTGTCAAATGAATGGAGAAGCTTACGTGTCCGCGCTCAAGTGGTACCCTGAGTATGAAGTTAGTATGAAAATTAATACTTCTCGATCTACTTCGTCATCATTATTTGAGGACTCATCTATTATTTAATGTCTTTGGAATGAAGTTGTAGTCAAATATATCATTCCACTAGGCTTGCTTGTAGTAAAACTTATAAATCGTCATAGCATTATAAAATAATTAGTTCACTAATTAGAAATAGTTAGTTCCGTTTTTGAAATAAATAACTATATGCGCCAAAAATGATACAATTAAACTATTTTTATATGATATAAAATCTCGTTTCGTGATTCAAGTACTTGATCGTATTTACATAGTTTGAAAACAAGCTACCAAATCATTCCAGATGATGAGTTCAGAAAAAATGGCAGAGTAAAGTCTACAAAATACATACCTAAATATATATTCTATTACAGACGCATATAGTGACCGTATCCCGTATAGATGGCAGCGTCAAGCGCTACAGGACAGACACCATGTTCTTCTTGCACATCATCAACTCGTTCGAGCGGGATGGGAACCTTTACGTCGACGTGTGCACGTACCAGGACGCCAAGATTATCGACGCCATGTTTGTCGACGCTATTCGGGTAAATTTAATTTATACTTAAAGTCTATAATGTCGGAATTCTGTAGGAGATTGGAGTAGGAGAAAAATATATAAATTTTTGATTCTAGATAGGTTAACCTTTTTTTTATTAGATACCTTACGAATTTTATATGGATAGGTTTTTCAAACATAAATATATTTTTAAAATCTGCACTGAGTGTTTCGTAAATTTCATATGACACATTTTATATAATCTACATTTCAATCAAAATGTAACAATTTTACTAGAATTATAATAGGATTTGTCTGATATTTAGCATGCAAGTAAATAAGATCCTGGAATAGCACATAGGATACTATATATTATTCCGGTATTGCCCCTTATTCACGGCTAGTTAAGTTGTCAATCAAGAAGTATAGGTATATACCTATATGTAGATGCGTTCTCAAAAGTAATTTTACTTTTTTTTCTTAATCTATGAAGTGGTGAGACGAGCTGGACGCCCTCCTGTTGGTAAAAGAAATACCAGCCCATAACTAATGTAGTGCTACCCAGAACTTCGCTCCGGGCAGGGGTGCACTACATTGACGTTCCCCACTTTGAGTTATAAGATATTGACTTGATATTAACTGAAGACGTTCCCCACTTTGAGATATAAGATGTTAAGACTTGATATTAACTAAAGGCGTTCCCCACTTTGAGATATAAGATGTTAAGACTTGAAATTAACTAAAGACGCTCCCCACTTTGAGATATAAGTAAGATATAAGTAAGTAAGTAACTAAAGATTAAATTTTTCAGTCGAATCACAGCAATTTGGACTACGCCAAGTGGTGTAACACACGACCCAATAGATATACGTTGCCTCTGGATGCCCCGGACCAGACGCTAGTCAAGAGTGAGCTCATCACTGACGTTGGATGCGAAATGCCACGGATCAACTATGAGATGTTTAACGGTATGCATTCTTTATTAATCGTTCTATAGTCGTATAGAACTACAGACGTTGATGAACACTATAAATATTTAAAAGCTAGCCAACACTTAGAATTAACTGTGAAAAAGATGACTTAACAACTTGCAGTACGACCTCTTGTTTGCTAATTATATTTATGTTGATATGTGTTGTAACTCGTTCATTTATTTTTGTAATTCACTGTACGTTTAAAGTAATGCGGGTTTAAAGCCAGAGTGCGTCGAGTCAATCGTCAAAATTCTTTTGCATGCGATCAATTTTTCAAAACATTGATTTTTATTCAAAATAAATCTGCAAACTATTTTTATTTCAGGTCGCCCATACAAATATTTCTATGGAATCATGGCGGATGTTTCAAGCCCACAAGTTGGAGCTGTAAGTAACATTTACTCTTTATAATACCTTCCTAACATACAATATTTTCTTTTAAATAAGACTTTACCATATTATACCAAAAAAGAGTTTCCTCTGCTATAGAATCAATTTATTTTTACAATGTAGTACAGTAGTGAAACTAGCAATGATACTTCTATAAGGGATAGCTTGTAATTATAATAATAATAATTTGCTATTATATTCTAAGATAAACTGTTCAAATAAAAAATCTTGTATTTCTATGGTCCTATTCATTTGGTCTGTCAGTCTAACATAGGTCTCTTAAATCTAATTGCAGATAGTCAAAGTTAATACGGAAACAGGCGAAGTCCTAACATGGAAAGATAAAAATAACTACCCCAGCGAACCGGTATTCATCCCTCGCCCTGGTGCTGTAGTAAGTTGCTAAATAGGTTGCCACTTGCCAGTATCGCAATGATTTATTTTATAAATGTTTAAATTAATTATCAATGTTTAACCAAGTGACCTAAGAAGTTTATTTGCAAATTATAGGACGAAGATGATGGAGTAATTTTAAGCGCAGTGCTGTGGGATGACGAAGAAAACGCAATTGATCTGTTAGTACTCGACGCTCGCACCCTGCAAGAGGTTGGACGAGCCAAGTTTAAGACACCCTCCCCTGCGCCCAAATGCCTTCACGGCTGGTTCAAATCCGATACGCCTTTGACAACCTAAGTCACAATGCTTGTATTAGAACTAAGAAATAGCCTGGTAATTCTATTTATTATTAAACCTTACAAAGTGTTACCCAGAATTAATTTACCGAGATATTAGTTAGGTATAAAGAACAGGATTAGAAAGTAAAATATGTAAGCTCACTCACTGCATTAAAAAAATCGGTTTCTCAATTTTCTTTCCAAATATACGAATGCAATGAGTGAGTAAATGTCATGACATGAATGACGAACTATTCCTTCGTTTTTACTTATTAATAGTTTCAATCAAGTGATAAATGCTTGAAACTTTTAATAAGTAAAGTAAAAGTAAGTAAGTAAGTTATAAAGTAAAGTCTTTATGGAGAATAAATGTCTTTCAACCTTTAATTTTTATAGTTTATTATAAAGTAGCCAGATACATACATATTTTTATTATATAACAATTATAAATTTTATTAAAAATACACAGTCCTTCGAGCAGGATCACTTCGGTTGCTCGATTAAATAATATCGACTAATTATTGAAGAAAATTAGCGTAACGTTAGTACAGTCTATCATAAAAGTCTACTAATACATTCTGTATTACAACGTATCGTAATCGTAACTAAAATGTCAATGTTATAACCGGAATTCTCTATATACTATAAATTGAAATTTACTAATGGTGTGATTATCTTGACAAGATGATTTTATGTTTGAAATACTTTCTATAACATACTTTTGCAGTCGACAGTACATTTAAGTAATTGTATACGTAACTACTTATTAATTTAATTGTACCTCTAACCTAATTTAATGTAGATTATAATTATAATAAGTTTGCTAATTAATAAAGTACGGCATGGGTTAGTAACATGTCAGACAAAAAATGATCCATCATTAAAGTTTTTTGCATATAAAAAAATGTTTATTGTGATAATAAATTGGTCTGAAAATGTCTGCCTTTAATTTAAAGATAAGAAAGAAAGAAATTATCGTTATTCACTATAAAAATAAAATAATATCGTTATCACTAAATCAGAATAGATGAATAATATGCGAGTATTTCCTAAGGTTTGAGCGGACTACCTAAACATGTTTTCCTTATATACATTTTTGTAACTGAACCAAATGTCCGAAATTAAACGAACAGAAAAACATAAATCTAAACCCGTGAACAAATTTTTGGCAGCTGCTTACATCAAACGATAAATCGTTTATAAATTTAATAGAAGACGCTAACGTTACTCGACTAATCTTCCTAAAACCCGACCACGAAACTAAATATTTATATAATCGCCTTATAAATGATACAACGATCTAAGAAACGAGTAATTGCAATGTAAACATTATAATATATTTTCGGTTTTTAATCCCCCTAATCGAAGTGCACACTTTAATAGACAAACACCGTTAATATTATTACGTAGGGCAAACAATAGCGCTATGTGTGTGAACGTAATTCAAAACCCAACAAGTTTCCGACGGCAGTACACTTCTCGTTAACTATGAATTCAACTCTCAACGAAACTGAACTCGAAATATGGTCAGCTTTCCTCCAAAAGGCGTTTCAAGAAAAAACGGACTGGATAAACATTTTTTGCGTGGTCATATTTTTGGTTATTTTCTTAGTTAGCATTGTTGGCAATGTGCTCACGTGCTATGTGATTTACACAGTGAAATCTATGCATACGGCGACTAATTTCTATCTATTCGACTTGGCTGTGTCCGATTTGGTAGTTACCTTCACAATTTTAATAGACATTTACGAGTACATGACTGATTATAATCAATTTGATGAAAGTTTGTGCAAGCTGCGTTTCTTTTTCGTGACGACTCTGTGGAATAATGGAATTTTGGTGATGACTACGCTAGCGATTGAGAGATACATCGTCATTTGGCATCCCATGTTGCTCAGTTCCTCTCCAATTTGGAAACGAGTAACTAAAGTAATAACAATAATATGGATTGTGGCGATTTTGGAGTCAGCGCCCGAAATGTGGACTGTCAGTATCATAAAGTCAAGGAATACTTCAATCTGCTTCACGATCCCTACAGAAATTGCGAGGAAGATTAGCGGATTTCTCGCTTTAGTCACGTTCGTGATACCATTGTTGATTATGATGTTCGTGTATGCAATGATAGCGCTTAAGGTGAACTTTAAGAAGAAATCTAATTCGAACGATCAAATATTCAATAGCCGGGATAACAGGCGAAGAGTTAATAAAATAATTGGTGAGAAATACGGTTTCAATGTTTGTAATTCAATATTTATGTTTAAGCAATTAATTAATTTGGCACGTAATGCTTATAATGGGCACCTACTTTCATACTTTGGCGACCGCTTGGCACAGTGGTAACACAACTGCTTTCTGCGCGAAGGGTCCTGGGTTCGATTCCCACACCGGAAAAACATATTTGTAATTTACATTTGTATTTTTCTGGGGTCTGGGTGTTGCTATGTATTGTATGTATGTAATTACAAAATAAAAGTATGTATATGTAATTTATTCCGTTATCTAGTTGCCATAACACAAGCTTCGGCTTAGCTTGGAACTAGATGGCTAAATTTCCAGAAAAAATATAATATACCTACTTTTTTGTTAACATGCGAATTATTGTGAATTTTTTGATATCGATTGAATTTATAGTAATAATACTTTTCAGTAGCATTGACGGCATCGTTCATCGTGTGTTGGTGTCCATTTTTTGCGTATCGCGTGATGATATTTACTTACGACATCCATGAGCTAATGAGGTTTGAATGGGTAAGATGGAACTTGATTTTTTCATGAGAGCGGGAAGTGGGCTGGCAGACATGGAAACCTTGCGTAGGTTTCCATGTCTTGATTCTGCAGAATGCTTGTGCATAGCAATATGTTCCTACAAAAACTTATTGTGCTTAAGACGATCAACGGTTATCAATATTTGCTTCTCTATACTTTTCACCATGAGATGAAGCACGTGTTATAAAATGATTGAATATAAAATAATACATGGCTTACACTTTGGCTTGCAAACAAAGTTACTTTTTCTGTTTGCTTTTAATTTTCATTAGTATAATTAATCATTTATTTTTACAGTGGTGGAGTATTGGATTTAGAATAGGCACGTTAAACACTTGGCTCAGTGTTGTTCTGAATCCAATTCTATTTAGTCTTATGTCTACGAAATTTCGGAAAGCATTAAAAGTGAGTAAAATATGTCTTGCCAGAACGTTCTTTTGTTATGTTATTAAGGGCAACTGAACAGGAAGCTAACCATCTAAAACCATCTTGCAATATTGGGGGCCTTACGACTGCATTTTCAACTTGTAAAGGAAGAACGAAAAAGTAATGACAAAATGAAATAAATATGATATGATGAAAGAAAAATGTTCTTCAGTGTTCAGTTCAACTTAATGGCATGACTTTACCAACTCCAATGAAATATGTACAAAGTAAACAGAATTAATTCAATTTATAATGCAGTTGCTATCAAGCGAACTCTCCTTGTCATTCCCCTTAAACATATTCCGTTATAAGATTGTCTATAAGGCATAATTTTACCAATACTATTTATTATTTTTGGACATACATAAAATACGTCAACGCATTTTGAAAAGATACTATTAAAAACTAATAAATTATAGTCGAAATATTGGTGGTGAGTTTTACCTCAGTAAATGCTCAGGACACAGCTAGATTTTAAATGAAAAAAATAAAGAAAAAAAAGTAGGTGGTGTATTTTTCTTAAATATTTAATATTGTTTTAGATGATATGGACTAAGAAGATGGGCCAGCAACGGCTGTAATACTATACAAACACATCGCTAAGTGTACAGTCTTTGTGGAGATTAGACAACAATGTTTGTTCTTGTTAGAGTTCAATATTGCTTCATATATACGTGTTAAGAAAAAGTATGTATACTTTTTATTAAATATAATGCAATGTTGACAAAAGCAAAATTGTATTTCTTTTTAGATAGGATTAATTTTTAAATAAACTTTATTTATTGTTATTTTTTATTTTTCATTAGTTGAGTTAGCATTTTATTAATATTTCCAATGATTACAATAGTTTGTCCTCTTTTTACGTCAATTATTAAAATGAAGTGCTAAGATGACTTGCAGAAGTCGATGTTTGGCTGAGGTATTGGAAGCAAGCGTTGCTGATTGCCACAACCAAACATCGACCCTGAAACTTATTTTATCTACACACAATTGACATTGGCAAAATTGTTGTAACGCAGCACTGCCATTTCATCAAGAAAGAAGAAGAATATAATTTGTAATTTATTCATATTTTATATTTTTTAATATTGAACTCGTTCAAGATTTTTAATAATTATTTTTAACAGCGATGTAAAACTAACACGAACTATTGTTTCTAATCATAAATTTGTCATTTAGCATTCTATTGACAATTAGCTTTGGTTAAATGGTTGGTCGTTTATTCTGTTTTTTTATGTAAATATTCGAATAACATAGGTTTCATATTAAAACAGTTATTAATAGACTATTTAAGATGTACTTAATATTATTTTTAATTTTGAAAACTGATGTACCTACGTATGTTATTATATGCAGTTGACTGCACTACATTGACACAAATTATTATTATACAGGCTATAAAAGACTTAACTCCGATAATTTGGAAGCTGTACCTACTTAGACAATGATTCTGAAGATATAAAACCAAAAAAAAGGATTAATATTTTTTTTAGTTTTTTAAAATCCGATTAAATTAAATAAATTTTTCACCTATGATAATTACATCATGAAATATCATAATATAAATGATTAAGTAATTATTATATATCGAGTAATAAATGTGTTCTGTGCCCGGGCATATTGGTATAATAGGAAAAAAGGCTGGGTTTGTTTATATTAGTCCGTACGCTACTAATGTTGCTTTAGTTTTTCATTAAAATTAATATTACAATATTTTATATTTAATCTAACAATACAAAGTCTACCAGTGATATTATAAAACTTATATTATAGAGTTTTAAGTAAGAATATTATGTCTGAGCCTGAAGGGTAATTCCTAAAACATTTTCGATTTAAATAGAATAGACAATCTGTTAAAATAATAGTGTATAAAAATCATAAAGGGTAGAGATTACGTAAATTTTTCAGTACGTGCAAAAATTTAATTAAATTTTAAAATTCTGTACAGTTCGTAGACCTCTATGTTAGGTATCAGCTGATTCATAACACTTTTTTTCTCTCTTGCACCTCCAAGGCGTGAGTGGGAGGCGGTGTGGCTATGTTAGTTTTGAAAATTTTACTTAGCAATTTTTTTTTAATTTTAAGTCTTATTTATCGAAACAATACCAAAATAAGGACTCACTTCCGGTATTATATACTAACAGGTTTCCCAAATCAGACATTTCTTTAACACATTGTATAATAATACTGACTAATATCAAATGAATTAATTTGTCATAATATATTTTCATGCTCTTTTCCGAAACCGAACGTAAACAGGGTGAAGAGGTCTCAACACCAGGTCTGCGCTGTACACAATTTCGTCAGGTTTTGTTATCGGTTCCAAAATATATTTCCTTAAGAGACCAGACATCAGGGTTTTCATTTCAAGCATCGCGAACTTTTGCCCTGAAATTATATTTATATATTCAATAATGTGTTTTTTCTGTATTGAATTAAAATTAGAGTGTTTATTGTGACAGAAGATAATAAACCTTTCTGTATAGCAGTCGGCACCGTTGGAAGATATACTGATTAACAATTGTCACAATTTTATTGAAAAATTATATTAATAGATATTAGACGCTATTGGACTCGACAATCTGGTCATCGCCACCCATGAAAACTCGCAGATCTATCTGGAGTGGGTTGTCGACCTTTTAAAAATATGTACGATCTCTTCGTTGCGACTGATAAGCTAAGGCGCTTACCATCAAGCTCATGTGCATTTGCCTACTATTATTTAAATGGATAATTATAAAAATTACCTATACAATTTCGTGGACCGGCGCTGAAAGGTATATAGGCGTACGGGTGTCTGCTTCGGCTGTTCTCGGGCAGGAATCTCTCCGGGACAAATGCTTCCGGATCGGGGTACAGGTCGCCGCGATGGTGCATATCGTACACTAAGATATGGCAGATCGTGTTCTTTGGAACTGTGTAGCCACCTTTGGAGAGAAAAGTAGAGTGAATACTTTATACAAAAATATTGCTGTAATTAGGAAATCAGTTGTTCATACTAACAAATATAATCTTTACTAATATTATAAACAAGAAAAGTTTGTGTGTTTGTCAAATTGTAAGGAGCAATCTCGGGATCTACTGAACCAATTTAAAAAAAATCTTTCAGCAATAGAAAGCCACATTATTGCTGAGTGTAAAAAACATTATGCCCAACAAAGTAGGCACGAGTCAGCTAGTTTCATTTAACTTAATCTAGCATTCTTTGAGACAGAGAGACAAAAACAATCAGAGAAACGCGTGCTTTTTTTTCTTTTAGCACCTTTTCGCAACGCTCGATGAGGAACTTAGTGTTAACAAAAGTACCTATAAAACCCATAGTACAGGTATATGAAGTGCATGCAATAAATATACTACAGGAAATGAGATAATTATATAACAATAATACATCAAATGACTTACTCAATACAACTTCATTTTTTAGATGTCTAGCTATTAAAGGCACACTAGGATAGAGCCGTAATGATTCTTTAATGCAACAGTCTAAATACTTCATTTCTTGCAAATCCTCCAAGGTTGGCGATCGCTCTGAATCCCCAAATATCTTAATCATTTCTTCGTTTAACTTGTCCTGTTGAAATAAACTTTGAATATATATTTGGTTTAGTCGATTCGAATTGTTATTAGGCTGCGATGATTAAATAACATTTAAATATTTCAATTCAATCCAACGCCATGGCGACGATGATTTTACCATCAGATGGCTCGCCTATTCGTTTGTTATTCTACATATTATAATAAAAATGGGTAACAATTTTACTTTCTAACATTTAGAGAGGTATGCTCTCTACATGAATATGAACTCACCTGTATTTTTGGCTCATTGGCAAGCCTCATAATCATAAAACAAATTGCGCTTGCTGTTGTGTCGTGACCCTAAAACAATTTACATTAACTTCAATCTTAATTCTTGTTATAATTATGTTGAGAGACTATTCAATATACAAAATTATTTACCTCAAACAAAAATGTATCGACTTCTTCTCTTATACCTTGTAAATCAATAACACCTTCTTGCTCCTTTGACAACAGCAAATCTAGCATCGCGAGTTTCCCTCTCTTACTCATACCGACATCATCTTCTACGTCCATATCACAGTCTTCTTGATTCTTCTCTCTTTTGACTTTTCTTTCACTAATTATCATATTTGTGAATTTGTGCAAATCGATTACTGCTGTCCTTTGCTTCCAAAACAATGTTGTAAATATAAAAATATAGTCAAAGTATAACCAAGTACGGCAAATTCGTTGTATGAGAGAATAAATGAAGATATGTATTGCCTTAAAATATTTATCTACGACTATTTCACTATTCTTGGAGATTGAGATTCCCATCGAGGTTTCTGTAAAAAGAAGAACATTGTCGAAGATAAAATATGGTTATAAAGGAATGGTCCATGAACCACAGACCTTCGTTATTATATAAAAGCTGAGTATGAAGTTTGGGTTGCTTTGGCAGGTAAACAGTACCAAAGGTGTGTACAGAATACAATTAAAAAAAACACAGAACTAAAGGACACAGTTAGTTCTTTATTTGACGCACAAGTTATGGGGATTCCCTTAAAAAAATTAATTTGGTAAATCATTTTTGCGTAATTTAATAGTCATCAACCTTAAAAACCCGGAGCATCCATTTAAATGCAATTAGATATCTATCTAAATCTAACTATCTAGTTGACAGAAAATAATTATTAATGATTTAAAATACAGAGTTCACCTTAGATTCCTTATCATCTATATCACCTTCAATATTAAAGAGCAATCCTTCAAATTATCCACTTCGATGTACACTACGCATTATAACCTGCAATAAAGAAAACTCACCACACATAACACGCAATGTAGTTTTATGTACCAGAGGCACGATGTCCGTCTTTTCTTCCTTCGATTCTTTATCGATGGCATTCAGAAAATGTTCAGTTTCTGTTTTAAACGTCATTGCATACTTCTTCAGAATGTTCAAGTGAAATGCGGACGTCAAAAGTTTCCGGCGCTGGTGCCATTTGTGACCTTAAATTTTATTTGTGTTTACTTACAAAACAGAAGTGTTTGGTAAGTATTAATTGGATAATAATTTGGAACCAATTAGGATTATATATCAATTTACCATTCCCTCTTTTATTTGAAATAAGTGCTGAAATAGTTCAACAGGTCCTTGCCACTAAGCTATATTATTATCGTATGAGCACTTAAAAAGCGGGATTAAAATAAAATGTAAATCAGAATTTTACCGTTACTAATAAGTAGACCGTCTCCCAGCCACGGCTTCACAAATGTGTAAGGTTTCTGTTTGTCGTTGTATTTTGTCGAGGATATAATTTTCTGAAAGAACCATTTCTGTTAAAATATATCTACATATCAACTAAATGAAACTTGACTTAGCTTATGCATCTCTTATCCTCATATACTTATCAGTTTATGAGCAACGTAAAATAAATTTGTTATATATATCAATTTTTTTATAATGTGATAGAGCAATTAAATTTGGTTAGGGCAGAAGTGACACTTTTAAGAAATCTGGTGTCAAGTGATGGAATCTCGTCCGGGACCTTATTGCTAGACGTTCAAGTAATTCAAAATAAAAAAATACATTACCTCTACGTCGTCAGGTTCGTAAATGTTGACTGCTTGAAAATTGATGCAATGGATTTGATTGAAATTTCCATACGTCCTGTGGATGTTTCTAAGGTACGTAAATAGTTTATCTAAAAAGTAAATGATATTTAGTTTTTCATCTAAACATGTCATTCTATTTATTATAATTATTCTTTTACACCGTTTTATAGCTATGAAACTAATTGAAACTAAAGTTTCCATTAGTTTGTATTACAATTGTAATAAATTTAAATAAATAAGGTGTAGTGGCGAATACAGCTTTAGCGCCAGGACGGGGTCACATAGTCGGGATTAAGTCAAAAACATATTTAATTTTGTTAACAATACAAGTAAAAAGTAGGTATTTATTTTATTAGTTAGGTAGCTAGTCTCCCTGGATCCGCCATTGATAAGGTCAAGGTCAAGGAATCAGCTTCCTCATGAATTGTTCCCAAGCCTATACGAATCATGGATATTCACTCGTGACAGCGCGAGTGCTCATGGGCGGCGCTGATCACTTTACATCAGGTGACGCGCCTGCACATCGGCCACCTCTTATATGTATATAATAAAAATAAATAAAAAAGGATATGTTGTCAGAAAAATATCTCACCAGGTGGTTGAACATATCCCCACACGTTACCAATAAATGGCCAAGCGGGAGGTCCAGGCATTTTCTTAAAAGCTCTCGACTCGTATCGATACAAGTCATACACAAGTAACGCCAAAAACACCACACAAAAAGTTAAAAACATTTTTCTCGTTCACCGTTCGGCTGTTAATGACTAACTGACAACTGTCTTATGTTAGTAAGTAATTAGAGCTACTACGATCCTATTATGATCATTTATAATATTATATTTAAATGCACTGAGATAATTTCGCAATACTGCAATGGAATTTTTTATTGCGGTAACAAGATGATTTTATAGAGGAAGTGATACAAAAGGTCTATAGCAGTTAACAATTATTAATAGTACAATGGTTTCGTAAATAGCACTCTTCGCGATTCTAGAAATAAGTGAAAATGATTTTTTTAAATAGTGTTATGATTTTTAATTAAATGGTTTTTATAAGAAATCTTTGGCTAAAGACAGTGATATGTCTCCGTTGCATTTAACGTACAAAATTCTTAATTTTTAAGAATATTAACATACAATACGAAGCTGTGTTTAAAATGATTTTAAAATTGCTTTTTGTTTTTCTACAAAACGTATGTTTAGTCGACGGAGATTGTTAACCTATTATCTCATGTTATTTATTTTTATTTAATATTATCGTCTCATTTAATGTTAATGAGACATTCATTTATTTTTTGCGAGTTTTATTTTATACATATTATTTTATGTTTAGTTGTAACAAAATATGTAGTAAATAAGAACACAATTATTTATTATTATATTTTATTATAAAAAGATTTTTTCTAAATTTTATTTCATTACTTTACAAATTAAAAAGAAAGTTTTTTAAGGACGACCATTATTGTCAAATCGAAAACAACTGACCGTTATAAAAAGAAACATTTTTATTAGGTACTGTACTACTATTTTACCACGAATCACCCGGGGCTCCTACCTAGCACAATAATGAAATGAAATTATTCTCAAAATCACGTAAATAGCATTAGACGTTATTCCCAACAAACCAACGAAAAAATAGTTCTTAATAAATCAAACAAATTTGATTGAAAATAACACAAATTATAAATATTCTACTTAATAAATTAGCTAACTATTTAAGACTTCTTAAATTCTAATTATATATTTTTTTTTTTGTAAAAATGATATTAACTTTTGTATTATCCGCTAGCGACCCGCCCCGGCTTCGCTCGCATATATTTTACATGTAATTTATAATATATACCTTCCTCTTGAATCACCTCTATCTATTTAAAAAACGCATGGGAATCAGTTGCGTAGTTTTAAAGATATAAACATACATAGAAATATAGGGACAGAAAAAACGACTTTGTTTAATACTATGTAAAGATAAATGACTAAAGAATTGATAATTGTAAAAATATTAATTTAGTGCAATTATTTAGGACTCTCTAGGACGAAATCGTACGTAAAGTGGGTGCGTCGTGCGTAACACGACATCGGTTCTTAGAACTAATTCATCCGGCTTCGTGACAGGCTCTATAACAAATCTTCTCAATAGACCGGACATTACTGTTTTCATTTCGAGAAACGCGAATTTTTGACCTGAAAGTAGAGAAAATATTTTAATACATAAATATATTGTTTATTCTGTTGGTATATCTAGAAAACAAAGCTGAATCTTTAGTTCTACACTAAGAACTAAATTAAACATAAACTGTGTCCAACAAAGTCCTAACTTAAATATACCGATGTAATTTATTTCTTAACTAGTTGCCATACCGCAACCTTTGCTTAGTGTATGAAAATGGCATCAAAATTTCGTGGATATTATATTATTATTCCACGATCAAGATTATATATATTTAAGCTTTAAGATTAAATAAATCTTTAAATATCAAATAATTAATATAAATACTTCTGATACAGAAGAAGTAAACGCCAATTTTTTGCATAGATTTACTCGTACAATGATTTCTTTGTTGAATAAATTTGCTTAGTTTTATTCGAACTTCCTTAAGTGGTCATACACGTTTTCATTTCCAACATTTAATACAACGCAAAATGAATGAGTCTATGTATTATAATTGTTATAATTACGTAGGTATTTAAGATAATTGTTTTTTCCTACTATGGAATACTACTTATGTAATTTATTATTTTAAAAATATATAGGTACTATGATTATACAGTCTTTGCAATTTCTTATGATGCCTCATCTTTTCTTAACAAAAAATATGTCTTTGGATTATTTTATAACTTTATAGGATCAAGCGTCTTATCTAATTGCATGCCAGACTCCAAGCAAGTCCATTCAATAGTTCATTTTTTTTAACAGGGGGCAAACGAGCAGACGCGGCACCTGATGTAAAGTGATTAGCGCCGCCCATTAGTACTCGCGTTGTCACGAGTATTTTGCCGAAATTTTTAAGAAAGGTACGATCTTTTTTAGTGGTCCGTGATGACTAAGGCCTTTATAACATTAGTTAGTTACCTATGCAATTTCTAGGACCCGCGCTAAAAGGTATATAAGCAAAACGGTGGCGTTTTTGCACGTTTTCTGGAAGAAACCGCTCTGGTATGAATTTCTCTGGCTCCGGATATATGTCCTCGCGGTGGTGGAGATCGTATATGTGTATGTGACAGTCCACGTCGGCTGGGATCGTGTAGCCACCTGTTTAAAGAAACTTGTAAAATTCACTTATTTATATCAAATTGACATTAAGACAGGTCGGATATCGGGGTGGTACCACCTTCCACAGAAAATCGGATTCAAACACATCTCTCATGAGATTCTTCGGTAGAGATGTCATTGCGTTTTGTATAGTATGATAAGTAAGGAGAACAAGTGATCCTTTTTTTTCTTTTTTATCTTTAAATGCTATGTATCATATAACAAGTTAAGGTTGAATAAACCTTGAATCATTCTGAATTGTCCATTATCAGATAATAAAGTCAAAAATTATTATTATAGGCACTTACTTAAAACCGTTTCTTCACTTATATATCGAGCTATAAAAGGAACACTTGGGTAAATTCTCAAGGACTCTTTGATGCAACATTCAATGTATTTCATTTCATTGATATCTTCGATGGTAGGTGGCCGATCTGAATCTTTGAATATGCTTCTCAATTCTTCATACATTTTGTTCTGTAAATTTTAATTATTAATCATTTATATATTTTTGGTGCTGTGTCAAAGTAGATATGCTCAATGTAATTCAATTAAATAGCTATGTTTAAATATGTTAAAATACTTGCTGATACGTTTTTGAAATAAGCTTTAAAATGTACTCGTTCTTAAATAATATTTTCTATTCTACTAAATACTAGCCAAAACATTATAGAATTAACAATTGAATACCTGAATTTCTGGTTCATTCGCAATTCTCATGATTAAAAACGACAGTGCCATTGCTGTAGTGTCATGACCCTGAAATAAAATACAATAAAAATTTACATAACAATTTACTAGCGATCAGCCCCAGCTGCGCTCGAATATATTGTGCATGTAAAAAATTTAGTTGTAGGTAAGCTATTATCTTTTAAGTTAGATCAAACTGTACATGGTCTGCAAATTTAATAAATCTATTCACTAGTTTATGAGTCTATCGTGGACAAAGAACGTGACACGTATTTTATATATATTAAGATTTTACCTCAAACATGAACGTATCAACTTCTTCTCTTATACCATGCACATCTATTTTTCCATCTTTCTCCGACTGTAATAGCAAATCCAGCATCGCCAGTCTCCCTTTCTTGCCGTAAACCTCATTGCTTTCATACAACTCCATTATGTCTTTGTCTTTGAGATATTCTTTTCTCTCGCGTATAACTTTATTTGTAAATTTGTGTAGGTTTATGAGAGCTTTGGCTTCGGCTCGTGCAGGTGGACTTAAACCATATATAAATGAGGAGTAATACCAAACCCTGCATAGTCTCTGAACGATGCAGGCTCCAACCACATGCAAAGCTTCGAAGTATCTATTTTTCTCCGGTTCTATACGTTGATCCATCGGAATGCCCATTGATGTTTCTGGAAGGAGAAATACATAACTCAATAATTAATGAAATTTGGTATTTGATTTTTTTATTTATTGAGAACACTTGATGGTATTGCAAGAAAAAAAATTTACCATACGCAGTCCATATACAGTCATGCATGATGAATATACTTACCACACATTATTCGCAGCGTAGCATTTGATATTAAAGGCACTAAATTGGACTCCTCTTTATGAGACTCGTCTTCTATTTTCTTTAAAAATATATCAGTCTGTTTAATAAATGACTGTAAATATTTCTTCAAAATATTAAAATGGAATGCGGACGTAAGGAGCTTCCTTCTTTGATGCCATTTGGCGCCTGAAAATGAAATTACAGAGTAATGAAACTTTTGCTTTGAAGGACTAAGGAGAATATAATTTTCAGATAGCTTGTATCGGTAATAACAAGCTGCTCTACGTACTTATTATAAGTATCAATTAGATATAATTAGTGTCATGTGAATATACGGGTCTTTTAAGTTTTAAATTATTATGGAAATAAATAAACGCTAAGTTTCTCTTCATAAGGTTATGTCGGCTCGCGCGAGATAGTACCACCCTCCCACGGAATGGTATCTCAGAGATATCATTGCGTTTCCCTCGGTGAGTGGGAGACCGGCCCATTTTACCTTCCCTACCTCCTTTATCCCCTACCTTTACTTTATTTAAAGCCTAAAATCCAAAAGCACCTAGCTTAATGATTATATATGCGGTGGTCACTTGCCATCGTATAAAAAATAGAACCGACGGGTAAAAACACGTCAAAAGTTAATGGACAGCACATACCATTACTGATAAGGAGTCCCTCACCAAGCCATGCTTCAAAAAATATGTACGGCTTCTGTTTCTCGTTAAATCGTGATGAGGATAGAATTGTCTGAAAATTAATGTATAATTATATAGGACATTATGGAGATAATGTAGGTAATGTAGGTAGAAATTATATAGAGATAGATATATTAAAGTAAAATTGCGCTATCTTTACACCCGAAGTTAAATTATTCGTTATCTAAACTAAATTAGGTATAACTTTTAATTTTTTTTTTGAACTAAAATAGACTTTAAATGAAATTTGCGTAACAATAAATTCCCGGTGACACTTTAAATTTTCTAGTTATTTGTTTTAACGTAACTATATGTAATTTCTAACGAACTCAAATAGTACCTAAACAATTACTTAAATAGTAGCCAATATATTGATTCGTTGGGAGTGAGACGTGGGTTCAATCATTGAAGATGTTAAATTATAGTGTTTTTTTAATAATTTAACTATAATGTGGCATTTTACAATTTAGTATTTGTATTAAGCCAATTGTCCACTGTTTTATTTATAGTGATCCAAAATTTCGCGAAACATTTAATTAAAATAATACAATTACGATTTAAATGTAGGTAGGTAATTAAATAAAATATTACAATTCAAAAGTGTAAAATTTAAATAATAAATATTCTTTTTTAATTTCTGAAAATTTCTTGTTACAACTAGTGTCTCACCTCGATATCTTCTGGGTCGTATACGTTAATACACGCGAAATTGAGTGCGTAGAATCGCGACAGACCCTTGTATATTTGGTACTGCTCTCGTAACTTTAAAAACAGCTTATCTGAAATATAAAACACGTCCTGTCGTCCCTGATAACGAAAAGTGAAAATCCACTTAAATGCGACTCTGTCACGTGCCGTCTTTACAATAACAACTGACATCTAGTTGTACTACCCTCGTACTACAGTAATCAAATTAGCATCCTAATATTTTGCGATATCGTTTTCCACGACATATATAAAAATGACTTTTTACTGTATAATTTTTTTCAATAAACGTTTTTATGGGATGGGCATATAACTTATATAAGTTAATATGTGCCCAACCAATAAAAGTGTATAACTTTGACTGCCTGCCATCTCCTTTCATAAAATAATAGCAATATCTATTAGAGCATCATTAGTAAGTATTTAGTTTAGTTTCAAAATGGCCAATTTCCGTGTCAAAATGGCTAGGCTAGAGTCTAGACGTTATGATTACTTTGTTACTACTAGTTAATTACGGGCGAGAATTCATTTATTTTATCGTGTGTCCAATAAAATTATTGCAAAAGACTAGGAGGCTAAAAGGGTAAAATATCGATGATATTCGTAATGAAATTTCGTATCAGAAATCGACATTTCTTAAGTAAATCATAATTGATATAATAATATAATATTTTTTCTAACTAGTGAAACACGAAGGAAACCGCGGTACACAACCACTCAATATTGCACGTGCTATAACGTATACCTACCACTGATTTTAAAAATAATAGCATTATAAGAAACATTTTTTATTAACTTATTAACGTGGTTCTTTCGTTAATATTGAACTAATATTATCAATACTTATCGTTTTACTGACGACATTTACGGTTTTCGTGCGTGATGTATATTTATCGCGTTAACTTCTTTAATGAGTTTAAATAAAAATACTAAGGAAAATACGGTGATGTGTCAGAGTGTTATAGGGTCGGAGGATTAATCTTCAGGATAATGTAACTGTATGACTGTTGATTAATACGGAGATCGATCGATCTATTCAGATTCATGAAAACTAATTTCATAAAAACGTGCTTGATTGACACCAATCAGGTTTTCCTAGAAACATTCCTTAATCTTTGAAACTAAATAATAATTCACGTTTACTTTCAGAAGAGATCGCAACGACTCACTCTGATCTATCTCAGTGCATGATAGACAATTTGACCCAACAACATTTTTTCCACCAATATTAATTCTCAATTTATGGAATAAAATATATTATAGACAATGGGCCAATGGGTCTCATAGTTGAGATGTCAAGAGTTTGTCGTTTATATATGATTTTTGTTGCTACTTGATTCATTAAAAAGTCTGTTCCACTTTAACTTTATCTTCGTTATAGATTTTTATTATTTTTTTATTTATAGCAATCTGTGCCAGCTGTCTACACTGCGAATTTAAACCATACCACGGAGAGTCACTTACCAGGCGGCTGAAGAAAATGAAACGCCACCCCAAAAATCGGATAGCCATATAGACCTGGTATTTTGAACAACAGTCGCATTTTCCTTGACGTAGCATGTAAATACCATAACAATAAAAATATCACAAGCACGATAACAATTAACAACCACGCCATTTTGAAGCCGATTTAGAACTAAATACTTTCACCAATAATTGATCGCCAATTACATACTGAACACAACTGACTAGTTCTTGATAAAAATTGAAATTATGTCTACGTTCTTGGAAAATAATGTTAAATAAATTCAACATGAATGAAGTTTTAAAATTGAATTGTGTATGTAAATTTTTTTATCAAAATGTTGAAGACGTTAGTGTTCTTTTATCAGTTAAGATACACTCTTGGGTACAATAAGGATACAGCTCATTAAAAGGAATACTTAAAACGCTTACAACATACTATAATTAAACATTGGAATATCTGAGGCTTATAGGTTTTTCACACGTTTTCACATGTGTTTTTGTTCACCTATGCACTTTTACAAAACAGTATATTCACGCGTTTCACGGTGGATAGTACTTTCTTCTTTGTGTACCTAATAGTGATAAAGGTACACGCAAGGCACTTAAAGGGAAATGATTTTCGTCCGCAATTAGGTACTTGTGTACCGTACAGTCTGAAAACTGTGGAATGTGTTGCTGGCCTGTCAGAAAAATAAATCTTTTCTTAAATATTCCAAGTCGTATTGGTTGGGAACATCTTCGTTCTAAAATCGAATTATTAACAGCCATATTATAACCAAACGTAAATAATTATTAAATTAGATTATTTTAACATATTGATTGCTTTTTTTTTAACACTAATAGTGTTGATAATTTATTACCCAGAAAGTATTAAATGGAAAACAAGCTAAGTCAAGGTTGAATTTCAAGTAATTTAACACATATCTTTATGACCAATTTAAAAAATATATATATTACGTGTAGTGAATCTCCTTTTTGCAAAATAAATCTAGGCAATACTTAAAGGTATCAGTAGTACTGAAGCAAATTGTTTGAATTAGTTTGCAACAAATCCAAACTATGTTTGTTTTAATTTCGAATGTTAAAGAAAACACAGTTTGATTTATTTATATAATTGTAATAATATATAATAATTTTGTTAGACCTTTGATTGTTCAAAAATCGCTTATACATAGATTTAATTCTTCTTTCAATTGCATCCATCGAAGCGAATTTCAGGGAATGGAATTTTCGTGTCAGCCAGTTTTTGTATCATTGGGACAAATATCTCCCGCCCCCAGACGGAGAAATTGTTGTCAATGTCAAAGCCCTGAAACTGTTTTAAATCATATGTTAACACGGTTTTAAGGTCAGACTTACAAATATGTTTTAAACTCTGAGCGTTATCTTTTGTCGATCGGAAATCTTCCTCCGGATACCGCGTCCTCCTCGGGGGAGACGGAGGCGGTTATGTCGGACTCGCAAAAAACAATCAACTTCCGATCCTGCAATAGTTCCTTGATTATTCACTTCAGTTCTTATTAGCTTTTGTCCGTACAAAACAGTGAATTTGTAATTTGCCGCGAGCAAATACGTACGGATTGAAGACGTATGAATTTTTTTAAAGGAGTTGTGACTGTGATTGCTTTTACCGGCAGTGAAAGATATCCTATGATGATTAATCAAGTGTCAAATCTCCATGCTTGTTTTAATCTAATTAATTCGATTTCGAGTTTATAATATTATAAAACTAGCTGTTGCCCGCGACGCCGTCCGCGTTTACTTTCATAAAAAAATTATTCTCCTGGAAAATGGATAAAAAGTATCCTATGTCCTTTTCCTGGTTCTAAGCTACATCCCCACCAATTTTCAGCCAAACCAGTTGAGCCGTTATCGAGTTATAAATGGTGTAACTAACACGACTTTCTTTTTTAAATATAAGATTAGCAAGTTATTATAAATATTTTGACATCCCATAAATTAAAATTAGTTCATCTGAAACTTTACCCTTAATTTCGAGTCTCTTCTCAATCGGCGTCTCCATTGCTGATGGTCGTGTTAGTTTGAACTGTCACGCACTGGATGATGAACGATACTTCATCATAATTAAACATAGTATCCAACTAATCATATCTTGCTATAATAATATAAACGTGAAAGTTTGTAAAAATATATGTATGGATGTATTTTTGTTATTCTTTTACGCGAAAATGCTGGACCTATTTATTTGAAATTTGGTATGTAGATAAGAGATACCGTGGATTAATACATAGGATAGTTTATATCCCAGTATTGTCCCGGGAACGGGAACTACGCGGGTAAATCCGCGAGGCGCAGCTAGTTACAAAATATGCTTACATGTCTTGACAGTAGTTGAGTGTAATTTGTGTCGGGGTGAAATTGCATGGTTCGGAAGCGAGACGACTGCCCCATGCCCTGAGTACTGACCGTTGTTGTATTTGAGTTTATTTGTTTCAATATCTGGAACAGAATTTTATAACGTAAATAAAAATTTCGATAATGTGAAGCTATAATATCCACAGGTGGCGAAGATTTTGAAGGCAGGCCTGTCCTGTAGTGTGTCCTTAGTAATGTTAATAGCGTGACAGATGAAATGTTTATTACGCTTTCACGCAAAATCTAATGGACCGATCATTATGGAATCGCATATATATTTTTGGAGGTATCAGAATAAACATAGGCCATCAAAAATCGGATATTTTTGATGCGAGCGACGCCGCGGGCCAATGTTAAAAGACAATTTCTATTTAGATAATCCTTTCAACTTACCAAGATGGTAACGGAAATAGAGTCATACGTAAAAGTACTAGTGCTGGTATGGGTCGTTCCATCATTCAAGTACAGTTTCATATCGAAGCCAAACTTTGGTTCTATGAAGTTCAATGTGGCCCGGATTAACGCTTCATACTCCACGGCGTTGTTTGCTGTCCTCCTCGATATTTGAGCGGTGATAGCATTCACGCGAGCTGCCTCCATGGATATTAGGAAACTATTCGTATAGAGGACCTGTCCTGATACAGATAATTTGTAGAGCTGGTCACTGTAAATGTGGTCGATGTTAAAATTTTAGATGTTTATAAAAAATATACTAAATGTAATATAAACTTCATTTAAAAGATAAAAATAGTATTGGTTTATGTTTAAAACTATCAATTACGTTTATCGTAAACATGTATCAAGATAAACCGTAGAAGAAATAGAAACCAAATATGAAAGAGTTTATGTTAAGATAGAAAAAATTGGATTGATAATGGAATGAATAATAATTTTGAAGATAATCAATAACTTTAGCGTATTGTTAATAGCGTTGTTGCTTGTCTAACTTGTGATCTTGTAGCTTTAGAAGTGTGAAATAAATTTTCTATTTTCTTAAATTGTTTCGAAACCTTCCCTAGAAAAACAATGTATTCTTTACGAGTAAAAATAAAAAGCGTATAAATCACATATAGCTGCTCAAGACATCATTATATACAGACAAAAGCGGATACGTTAAAATTAATTAAAACGAATTTCATACTTGATCGTCCGATTGACATCTTGAACATTCAAATTGCATAGTTTATAATCGTTTTCTAACTCATGCATAAATTCTTGAAAGATCCTTTGCGTATACCCCAAATGGTCGACGAGGCATGCTCGGGTATCTGCAATTATAACAGTTAGAATCTAAACCTGCCCTGCACCTAATGTGTGGAGTTTGTCACTGAAAACGAGACAGGTACTCAATTTACTTATTATTTTCCTAATAATATAATACCATCAACATTTTTACGACAATCTTACAGACTTAAGACAATGCTGTCTATAAACGTACTATGTGTTTTCTTCAGTGCTAATTCATAAGGATTGGAGTGTAAGAACGGCTCAGGGAAATTGCTTTCTGAACAAAACCCCTCTGTGTTATATTTTACTGAATACCAGTAGGGATAACAAACAATTTTGCAGATTATCTCACGACTTATTAATTCAATTAATTAGAGAATATAATTTATAACATTTTTTTTAATATTGTTTATAATAATTATCGTAAAAACTCTCCAAACGTTATCCT
Organism: Eurema hecabe; assembly: GCA_026213755.1. Classification (NCBI taxonomy): domain Eukaryota; kingdom Metazoa; phylum Arthropoda; class Insecta; order Lepidoptera; family Pieridae; genus Terias; species Terias hecabe. The sequence goes on along the minus strand of JADANM010003811.1, from coordinate 2,204,767 downwards.
TTAAAAAAATGTACTTACTCCAACTGCAAGAAACTTCCCTAGACACGAAAATGACGAACAAAGCGCTAATTAGTTTAATCATTGCAAACATATTATAATACAAAGGCTATTACGAGGACTGAATATATCAATATTTTAATAATTATTTAAACCCGATAAGAATTACTTATTGATAATACTTTAGTAGATAATGCAATCATAAATCTTGCATATTCACGTCATATGATTTTTTAATTTAATATTTAAAATTTAATTTCTTTAAAAATAGCAAGATATCCTCATATGTAAAGCTGTTTGTAGTTTGTTTATTTGTTCGAAGATGGTAATGTCTGGAATAGAGGAAGGACGTTTTTGTATGTATGGACGTGTCGTAGTATTTTGTGGACTATCATTATTAAGGAACATTAAGGAACACTGGTATATAATATGTTATTGTCGCCTTGTTCTCTGAACTAATGATGTTATTATTATCCACACTAATATTATAAATGTGAAAGTGTGTTTGTTTGTTTGTTTGTTTGTCCTTCCTTCACGTCGTAGCTAAGCAATCAATCGACCTGATTTTTGGCATACAGGTAGTTGAAAAGATGGAGAGTAACATAAGCTACTTTTTAACTGGAAAAAAGGGTTATAAGGGGGTAGGGGGGGTCAAAGTTTATATGAAAGTCCACTAGGACGGAGACGTGGGCAACAGCTAGTATTTTAATATGTCTTATAATATGTAAGTTCATTTTTTTATTCAGCAGCATAAAAACTTCAAATTTGTTATGAACCATTTATTATTCCATCACTCTCTGGGAAAACTTCATAGTAAATTAATACCAATGAAAAATAATACAACTACTTTTCAATTTATTAATAGTTAATAATAGTTAAATGTTCTACAATTAAAATTTAATATGTTTTGAAACCAATATAAAATAACTAAAAATTTTAAGAAGCCATTTTGTTTACGTTTATTTTCATATCTGTAATTTTAAACTCTTTAGAATAAACAGTCGTAAATTGTCCTAAAAGTAATAAAAATATTTTATTATGCGTTGCAATTGTAACAAAATGGAGGTATTGGATGTTCTGTTTTCGCGACTTGAAGCATTGTATCAGCCATGAGATTTGCCCAGCTTTCAGCGCTCGAGTACGTGCTGTTCCAATCAAACTGAAATAACCATAGTGTGAATTTACTTCACGTTGTTACATCACGGGTAAAAATGGGAACCTTATTACTAAAACTCCGCTGTACAACTGTAAGTACGCCACCAGGTTGTATGTGATAGTTGGATAGGTAAAATGGTTACTGAAGATGTATTTCTATTATCGCTATAAGAACCAATACTTAAAAACTAAATACTTAATGTGGAAGGGGAAAAGAATGATTTTTTGCTCGTGTGCGCTCAACACGGGATGGACGCTATTTCAACTCAGACTTGACCAGTTTTTCTTACGCATATTGTCTGTCCATACTAAAAGACAACCCTATCTTATGAACCCTATCAGAAGCCTGACGAATCCCTAGAATGTTTTACTTATACACGTACAGTCTTACGGCATCCCACAAGTATTGCTTTTCTTATCCTAGTTCCTCATTACTAAGTTCCTCTTTCCTTACTATTTATAAATTTATGCTAAGAATAGCTACAAATAAATAATGATCCTACCAAATGGCCTATAACCTGACCCACATCGTCGTTAGGTACAAATTGCATCAGGTTTGTTGTCCGTGTGTGGCGGAGGACAACTCGTGACCATAAATCGTCATTGAACAGGTTTTTGATGAGCTGGAAACAATAACAAAGTAAGGTTAAGACAAATTTACATGAGAAGAGGGAATAATAAAAAGAATATTATTATTTTGATTTATGTGATGAAGGGCGGCTAATCAGGAGGATCGCGTGATGGCAAGCGTCCACCTCTGACCATGACAGTGGCCAACTTAAAAGCCTCCCGATTGCGTTGATTGCGTTGTTAAGATAGGAAAAATCCTCCTTCAGAGCATACATCCAAAATATTGTAATGAACCCCTAATTGAGGAACAAGATTGACAGACAGAATAAAACTTAATTTGGAAGATTTATGCCATTTTATAAGTTTGAACCAACCACGTAAAAACGCAGTTAAACTCACAGCAAATTCCATCTGAATAATCGGGTAGACTATGACGCCTGTGCTATGGTATTTTCCTCCTTCCAAATCGGCGTCCACATCAAACCCTATGGCCACATTGTGCATCCTTACAGTTGATCTCAGTTCTAGCGTCGTCAGATCGGTGTTCCTATCGTAAAGCCAGACTTGCTGCACTGTACTCTGGACTAGATCAATATGTTGCATGGAAACTAAGAAGCCGTTTGTGAATGAGATTGATCCTTTCACCGTGTTGTTCAGGACATCCTCGCTGTGGAAGAAACAATGATATATATCGAATTGAGTTAATAAATAACTTCAAAATTTTTGTTGCTATTTAAACAGCACGTGCAATAATATAGCTGTTGCCCGCGACTCCGTCCGCGTGGACTTTCATATAAACTTTGACCCCCCCCCTTTCCCCCATTATAACCTTTTTTCCAGTTAAAAAGGAGTCTCTAGACCATCCGTATACTAAATTTCATTACAATTGGTTCAGCGGTTTGGCCGTGAAAGCGTAATATTATATATTATAAGCGAAATTATAAAAAGTTTCAACACCCCGAGCAACCTTTTGGGGTTGATTTTAAAAAAAAGTAGCCTCTGTCCTTTCCTAGGCTCTAGACCATATGTGTACCAAATTTCGCTCTAACCGGTTCAGTAGTTTTAGCGTGATGTAAAGGCAGACAGACAGACAGAGTTTCTTTCGCATTTATAATATCAGCATGGATAATCACTAAGAGACGTTCGTTATGCAACTTCATATTTGCGGCATAGTGTTGATTCATCTAGTTTTGATTCGGTGACCCTATATAGGAATCACATAAGATAAATCTTCTCTCTACAAAACTTTGTGAAAGATATTTGGTATAAAAAAGAAATAACACCAACTTACTCAACATTCAAGCTGATATCGTGTACCTCGAATGCATGCCAATTTCCTTTCTGTACGCGATCCACCGTTTTCTGCATCAGTTGCCTGATGTAACTCGTATGGTCTCTCAATCGAACATTTGACACTAAAAATAATATGTGTTATCTTTTAAAATTTAGACGATTATAGAATTTGCCGATTTACTAATATATTTGCAACAACTTTGTTAATACCTAATTTGAATAATAACTATTGCTGCAAATGATGAGAATCGCTGACAAAACAAAATTTATTTGAGAATATAAGTAAGTAATGGTACTCATTATTGAATATAGGTTCGAAACTTGAGGCGGCAACATTCCCAAAATGAAAGATTTTTGAAGAAAACATGTGGCATTAGTATTGTCAATAATTACATTGTTATTAAACGAATAATGCATAGTAATATTCAATATAATTTTCTTACCAGTTTGGCTGATCACAAAAGCAAAATAACAGCACAATACTACAGACAAAATAAACCGCATATTTACGTTTAATTAAAACAAACGAATTATTCTGCTCAAGAAAATTTTATCATTTTACAATTTGTATCTCCAATTAATTATAAAATGAAATTGATTATACCTGCTCTTATCTTTTGCAATTTATCACGATAATAATATTATACATATTATGTATTACGATTCCTAAGCAAGGACGTTATTTTGACCTTCGTGGTTTGTAGTTCTTCTTCTTGTGGTTTGTAGTCTCTAATAACAATAAGACATAAACATTTTCAAGGTTGCCAATTTGTTTTTTATCAAAGATATTTTATATGTTTTTTTGTCATCCTTTTATCTCCTATTAAGAGAGAGAAAGCAAAGAACAGTTCAAGAATATGAAATAGATAATGACATTAACAAACAAATAAATACCATAGAAATCACAGTGACAGCCCTGACTACTTGACACATTGTGCTTAAAGAACTCTCAACGTATCATACCATGACCGTGCTATGAACGTATCAGACACGTCAAGCAACACGATATTATCTACTATGCCCACTATACGTACGTATCAAAGACTTGCCGGTCCGTGCATGGCACGCGACGGTACGAGTCGGTGACGCCGTACCGTGGGCTAGTGGGCATGCTCTCATACTTTTTAATACAGAGAATATTTCTTTGCCTGACACGTTCATAGGACGGTCATTGTATGATACTGTGTAGTGAGCGGAGACCTTTAACCTACTTGATGCCTACTGGCCTGATTCGGCTAAGATCCATAGCTGACAATCGAGGACTAAATTGTATATAAATATCATATTAATTATTACAAATCAAAGTTGCTTTCTACTGCCTGTCAATAATCCATATGTATGCATTTATGCAAATTACGAAATCGATTTTCATATTTTTCTTATTGAAATAAAGTGACTCAAGAGAAAGGTTTATGTGTATAATAAAAGCATAAATGGGGGTAAAACTGTCGGGCGCGGTTAGTTCTAAAATCTAAATAAAACACACAAGCTTATAAAATATATTTAATCATAATTTTCCCGAGTCAATTAAGCATTTCAACCTATACTTTTGTATTTTTCCTGAAGCGGTCTTCGGGAATTCGTCCGTCGTTTTTATTATCCTCGGTATTTTGAACCTGGCTATTTTTCCTGCGCAAAAAGATCTGATTTCTTGTAAATCCACTGTAGCACCATCTCTCACTCTTAATACCGCACAGAGCTCCTCTCCTAGTCTTTCGTCAGCCGCTCCAACTACCTACAACGATAAAAAAGTAAGAATAGAAAAATAGGAGAATGAATAAATTGGCTGAAAATAATCTTTTTTTGAGCACTCTTTATCTGGATTTCTTCATGTGGAGATCTTTTGCTATCCAGATCAAACAAATAAAGTGGTATAAACATCGTTTAAGATAATATTAAGTTATGTGTTACTTAGATATAGACTTTTTTATATTATTTTTTGTTTGTGGCTTAGCCCGAATATAGATCACATTTACATCTTTTATAACTCTCATTTCAAAGAACAGTTAACATAAACTAGTTATATACATACAATGAATTATATCAATTATAAGTAATGTCTGTCTTAACATGCACATAAATAAAACGGTTGCCAC
>JADANM010003811.1:2168807-2191353 GCA_026213755.1 Eurema hecabe | reverse complement strand
AATGTATAAAAACATTTAAATAATTAATTCAAAAAATTGTGTAATTTTTTTATTGCAATTTATTTTGGGAAATTTATAGTTATGAATTGGGACAAAAATGAGGCAGAATATTATATAACCCCGACACGTATTCAGAAGCAGTTTCAACAGAAAATAGCGGCCTAGTTCTTCAAGTTACTCGTTTTAAATTAAATTCTTTACAGATTCATTAAGATCGATTTTAACTTACTTTAAATTATCCTTTCCAACAGATACAACAGTAGAAAGACTGGGAAACTTATCAGATTTTATTGAACCAGGCTTCGATGTTTCTATTTCGGGCATAATTCGTTGGACCATGTTGTAATAGTTTTTCGTTGGTATTTCATCGCCAATGAGGAGACCTTTTAATTCTGCTTTATTGATACAATAACTTAGTTCTGATGCTTCGTATAGAGGATTTATTAATACCTGGAAATAAGCATTATTACTATTATTTAAAGCCGCTAAGGTTAATCATTTTTTTATATATATATTCTACATAAAAGAAAATGCCACGTTTTTTTTTCTTAATTAAGGAACTAAATTTTTTAATCGATCTGGTTTTACACGAAAGGAAAATATTATTGTGTAGTAACGTAAAATACTTATAACATTCACATAACCATTAGACATTACGACATTGTACCTGACAACAGGTACAATTAGTTGATATTCAGTTGCGAGTGTTACCGAAAACAACATTTCGATTAATTGTATTATAGATACCTTAAAGCTGGATATAATCTATACAAATTATTATAAGTAACAAGTTTCTCCTTTCTCCATATAGATTACAAGATGGTGTATCTTGTTTATTGTCATTATGCACTTTTCATTATTACTAATAATTAATTTGTCTGCCAAAATTAAATAATGTTTAAAAAGTAATTATTGAAACCAACGAGTTTAGAGAGCAAATATAAAGAAATAAATATATAATCCATACTAATATATAAAGCTGAAGAGTTTGTTTGTTTGTTTGTTTGTTTGTTTGAACGCGCTAATCTCAGGATCTACTGGTTCGAAATGAAAAATTCTTTTTTTATTGAATTGACCATTTATCGAGGAAGGCTTTAAGCTACATAACATCACGCTGCGACTAATAGGAGCGAAGATATAATGGAAAATATGGAAAAAAACGGGGAAAATTGTTCATCTTTGAGGGCTTCCTTTGCGTGCGCTGCGAAAACGGTTCAAGATACAAAAATAATATGTATGAAAGAATTATTCCTCTTTAATTGATCTAAAAAAAATTCGCGACAGTATATGTCTATCTTCTAAGATTGACTCACTATAACATAATAATAGAAATAGATCCGACGGGGACGAAGTCGCGAGCAACAGCTAGTCAAAAATATAATTAAGGAATATTTAATTTCTCCATTGATCAAATGTTGCAAAATGTGAAAATCAAAAGGAACATTTAGACCATGCTTACATTAAAATACTAGCTGTTGCCCGCGACTCCGTCCGCGTGGACTTTCACTTACACTTTGACCCCCCCTTCCGCCCCTTAAAATCCTTTTTTTTCAGTTAAAAAGTAGCCTATGCTTTATCTCAGACTCTAGACCATCTGTGTACCAAATTTTATTACCATCGGTTCAGCAGTTTGGCCGTGAAAGCGTAAAATTATAAAAAGTTTCAACCCTTCGCGCAACCTTTTTTGGGGTTGACATAAAGAAAGTAAATGCTTTAGACTATCTTTGTACCAAATTTCGTTTCAATCGGTTCAGTAGTTTTAGCGTGATAGAAAGACAGACAGACAAACAGAGCTACTTTCACACTTATAATATTAGTAAGGGAGTAAGGATTAGTAAATTGGTACACACAGATATAAGTCCGGCTCTAGCTGCAGCGACGGCGGCTACGAGCCATCCAGAACAGTTGTGCGTCCAAATCCCGAAACGATCACCCTTCTCAAAGCCCGCGTCTCGGAGTGCGTGCCCCAGCGAGTCAGCCTGTGAGTAAACTTCCTTTGGTTTAATTCTTATATAAAAATCATAAAGTATAAAACTATAGCTACATATAAAATAGTCATACAATGAAGTGCGTGTGCAAAAAGCTTCTCTAAATTCCAATTACTTTCGAAAAAAAAATCATAAAAATAGTTGCCACGAAATAATTTACAAAGCCATTTTACGGGTTGTATTTTCTGAAATAATCGCGTTTGAACAAGCAAAAGAACTGCAGCTTTAAACATTGCAATTGATTTCACTTACCCGATTAACTAACTCTTCATACGTTAAACTAAGACCTTCATGAACCGACCTAACGGCGATCCTGTTAGGGTATCGTTCAGCGGTTTCCTTTATCACCTGACCCAGGCTTGATGTGATAAGGGGTTCGCATCCCGGATTCCGTAAATAGCTCTTGTCGTTTGCTTCAAGTTGTAATGATCTGAAATTTGAAAATCGCGATAGTTAATTTCGTGAAAAAAATACGCTTAGAATTTTGAAGCTGAATAAGATAAGGCACAATAGACATTTTATTTTTGTTTTTTTATTTTGTTTTTGGTAATATTCTTATAGGTATTAATAAAATAAATTAATTGTTAATAAAAGATGCATCAAACAATCGTTTTTTTCAATACAAAGTTCGATTTTCTTGAATGATCAATTTAAAAATAGCATTTGGGATGCCTTTTTTACTGCTAACCAGTTTTTACAATAAAACAAATCTTAATGACTAATTAAAGTAGTGGTATCGACCTCTATAACATATTTTATTCTAAAATGCCAAAAGACAAGTATGAAGTAAGCATGTATTTCTTTGTATCTCTTACGTTTTTTTTTCCGTGGGGAAATGCTCACGCATACCTACGATCCTGGGGGTGAGAAAGTAGGTTATGTCGGACTCAAACCGACTAAAACCCCACGGTGTTCCACTGTTCCGCGCGTGACGGGGCCACGGGTGCTCTGGCGGACTCTTCCGCAGTATCTCTTACGCATCTTATCTTTGTCGTCAAATTCAATTTAAAAAAAAAAATTAAAAGTGTCATCACATTGTTATAATAGCCAACCTATCATCTCTCCCGTGGTTTTGATCGTTTACCCGCCATGAGGTATTAACCATACTATTGTATGGTAAAGCACTATTAATAAATTTTAAAATTAATTTTTAATTTAAAAAAAAGATGTGCGTTCAAATAAATACTTCTTCATAATTTACTCTACACTAACTTACTCGCAACTATTAAAAATAAACCAATTAATTACTTTTAAATGCTAAATGGATCAAAACAAAAATAGATTAATTAACTCTTATAAAACAATGGAAGGAATAACAATAGGATGTTTTGAAAACATCATGTGGGATTAAATAATTTTCTAATTACTATAAACAAAGACTTATTCAACCCGGCGCCAATGACGTTGGGTCATTGATCCAGTGCAGTTCTCAACTGACATATTTTATTTCCGTATTTATGTCTCGAACGTTTCTATAGCTGGAGTTACTGCCTTCTTTTAAATATTTCGTTAAATAAGTCACTCGGTATGACAACCCGTCCGCTTGGAGATACAGGTGTAATGAAAATGGGTAATTATGACCCAGCGTCATCGCCGGTCATTTTTTCTGTAATAACGTCACACGTGGTATTATTTAAAAATGATAAATATTTAATTTCTAGTTCCTTTTCTTTTTTTACCAAAGCAACTTTTAATAAACTGTAATTGCAAAGAAAAGTGACTTGCTTAATTTCTTAAAAAAATATTGTTAAAATGCGGGTCCAAACGACCTGGCCTCAGAAATTTTTTCACGTCATATTCAAGTGACGGCGCCGGGTTAAGTATACTGACTTCATTTACATAGGAATATCTAAACAAATAAATAACAGTATCAATTTATTCTTTTTTTATTGTAAGTACTAACTTATAAAAAGCTAAATTAATATATGACAGGCTCAGTTTTATATTATAAGCTGAACAATAAAGTTCGTTCCAAACATCTTAACGTATAAAAGACAAAGAGACTTTTTCTATAATATGTAGTTACATGTACGTAATAGACGAAAATATAAATACGTATTTGTATATTTCTGGAATACAAATAAAAAAACATTACGCTTTTTTTAATGTGGCCTCCGCTTAGTTGTGAGAAAATTACACGTAGTAATAATAGCTAGTTTTTTTTTCTCTATTTTACGCAAAAATTTAATCTTTACGAGTATCACATGATGAAAAAAGGGCTCGTTATCAGTTTACGATTCTATTGTAAATTTTGATCGTTATTCAGCAATTTTATTGCTTTACAAATAATAATAAAAAAATTTTGTCTTATCAATAATTCATTAAAATTTTGATTGTTGTGGAATTTCAATAATAATTATGAAATACTAATACGTAAGTTACTTAAGTACAAAGCTACCTATAAAGAAGTTGAATTTTCTAATTCAATAGTAAACTTATAAATACGTACTAATTATTTATCTTACTAGCTACCAGCCCCGATTCGCACGCATATATTGTGCGTGTATTATACATATAAACCTTCCTTTTGAATCCCACTATCTATTAGAAAACCTCATGACAATCGGTTGCATAGTTTTAATATGACATAGTGACAGACAAACGAGAGCGACTTCGTCTGATACTATCTAATGATAATAATAGTTATACTTTTGTCAATTTTCGGTGATTATCGCAAATAATCCCTAATATTATTAATCTTTATATCAACAATAATTATAGACGTGACTCTAGCATTTTATCATAATACATATTATCTCTCACTTGTTTTATATGTTATTGGTTTTATGTTAAAGAGTATTTTATTACTCTCGACTATGTAACAAGAAACTTAAGAAAAAGTATTTTATGCATCCTAATATTATAAATGCGAAAGTAACTCTGTCTGTCTGTCTGACTGACTGTCTTTGCATCACGCTAAAACTACTGAACCGATTAGAACGAAATTTGGTACACAGACAGTCGCGGGCAACAGCTAATTTAAACCTATGAACGGTTACAGTTGTGGGCGAGTTTTACGGGAATAGTGGAACACCGTTGATTTTCATTCAAACTTCAAATATTTAATTTACAGCGTATTGATTCAAAGAGTCTAAAATGAAGTTCGTTTGCAAACATAATTTTGATATTAAATTTCTTAAGATTAAGTCATTGTAGAAATAAAACATTAACAACCACCGTGGAGTTATTGTTTGTTATTAATAGAAATGATATCGAAAAAGTATCATTAAGATGTGGTGTCCAAATTTCCATACATTTTTCATGCTATCGGATGTGCTTGATAAAGTAATATTAAAAGAAATAGACTAGATGATTGCGTTTTATCTGCGGGACGTTCTATAACGGAAATTATAACAAAAATTGTTGCCATAAGTGTGTCTATAAAATAGAGCTGATGTTATATTAATTATTTACTTTACTAATATTACAAAAAAATGTGAGTATTGATGTTTGGATGTTTGTTAATCTTTCGCGCAACAAGTACGGAATGGATTTCGCCGATATTTGGCATTTGGATAGGTTAAACGCTTTTTTTGCGCAGTGAAAATGCATTACTGCCTTTGACCCGGGAATGGGGGGTCACCCGGGGATATGTGGGGCTCCCGGACGCTTATTGCCGACGAATCACTGCGTCCGGTATAACCACCAAAAATACTGCGGATTGCCTTCAGCCGTTATTTGAGGGGAGTGTCCCGGATCTTTCTAACACAGAACACCCTCTCGCGACCGGCCGATCTAATTTATACCGGACTAACTTCATTAATGGGGGCACTCGGACAATCTGAAGCACCCCCCGACGCGACGCTGAAACTTAACACATAGGATACTATTTATCCCGCTATTTCCCCGGGAACAGAAATGAGTGAAACCGTGGGTCTCAGCTAGGTATACATATACATAGATATACATTATTTGATTCCTAATTAATCCAGTATGCAAATTTAATATATTTTTAGTACGTACATACTTTACGTACGTGAATATATTACAAATAATGCAACATCTAGTGTTTGTTTACACACGTAATTATTGTTTTGTCTGAATAATCATTAATTATTACATACTTATAGATAACATATAGTGCATCTTCAGTCATTACATAAATTTATTGTTTGTTTTTAATTGACAATACTAATATTTGTTATAAACATAATAATTTGGTTTATATGTTATCTTAATATATTATAAATTGTTTGTCCGCGATTGACTCCTAAACTCCTGAACCGATTTTAAATTAAAGTTTCATCCAACTTAAAGATAGGATAGCTTACATAATAATATGCGAGCAAAGCAAGGGCGCTAGTAATACTCGAAGACTCTAGAAATAATAGTATCCGAAATTACCTACGTACCTGAATTGTACGATATTAATCCTGTTTCTAAGTAACACAGCACTTTTGTACATTTTGCACAGTTCGACCGTCGACACTCGACCGGCGCCACTTACCGACTAAATATATAATTTATCGCCCGGACAATACACAGATATTATCAGTAAACAATCAAAGTATACAAACATATTATTATATTCAAGTATCCTCATAATAAGATCGTTTGCTAATTACAAACGTGATTTAATTAAGACAAAATAAAAACATTTTTGTCGATAAATATTATCAAGATTTTTAAAATTAACCAGAAAAAAAAAAGAGTAATAGAAAACATTTTTGTCACTACGCTTATCAACGCCGGATTGCGTATAATTAACTTACAGAGGAAAAATAAAAGAAAACACTAAGTTATAAATAGATTTGCATTTCTATTTTTCCTTTATTCATACATTTTGCATTGTTATGTACTAGTAAGAAAAACTTCAAGAAAGCAAACTAATACTCAGTTTTTTTTATATAATACATGCAATAGAAGACTTTCTTAAAAAAATTGCCGCCGATAAATCCTCGTGAAACTTGGCTGTTCTGGAGTAAGTTGTCTAATTATTTCATATTTAAAATAAATATGCTCTCTGGTTTAATCTGTTCATATTGATCTATACGTCCTTAATTATAACAAACTGGTTTCCATTAAATAAACATCTTATTAATATGCAGATTACTTACAAGATTTATTTATGAATAATTTTCTTATTTATTTTTTAGCTTAGTCAAGGAAAACAAGTCTTACTTCATAAGCTAACAAACTCTATAATATGTCAACCAAAACTTGTTACTTTTAAAACAAATAACTTTTTTAACGCCCTCTATTTAATTTTGAGGTAACTTAATGCTAGTAGTGAAGCCTTAACGCAGTTTTTGTTCTTTATTTCTTAACGTTAAGTTCAGAGTGGGCTGTTTTAATCTAAGTTTAGTTTAAAAATATGAAATAGTTAATCAGACATTTATCATGTTTTATTTAAAAGCATTACTAATATTATTATTATTACATTTTTGTAATCTTTGCCATTTTAACTAAGGTTTCAAAATAGAGTCAAAATTTATGTTAACATTTTATCCTTTCCTTCTTTCAATGAGTAGGCATAATTTTTCAAACGCGTGATTATTTACGTATATTATTTACGATTAATAAATGGACTATAAAATTTACAATATATCAGATTAGAGTCGAGTAATACAGATAAGTATTTAAGCTTCAGCTCGGCTGAACATCAAATATATAAACGTCCGTCCAAAATATGACATGAATCGGCAAATATAAATAAAAATAAAGTATACTCTAGACCCATAAAATTACAACATTTCCTTAAAATTCGTTACTTTTGTCTATTCTTTTTCACGTATATTGCAATTTCATAACTGCCTTGATTAAAAGTAAAATTCGTATATGTCTCAGCAGTACTACGTATGTTTCGGTATCTGATCTTCAGAATCGAGGCCACGACCCCCTCCGGAAGCGAGGGGCGCACGCGACGCCGGCCCGTTGACGAAACATGCAAATTTCCGACTGGCCATCAATCGAACTCACATTTACTTGCTTAGGGTACCTATTATATGTGTGAAGTCTTAATGAAAATCTATGTCAATTGTTGTTCTTAGATGAAGGTGGTTATGATACTTGCAAAATGGTCTCGTTTCTGATAAGGTGAACGCGTGAACTATAACGTACTTAGAATGGATACCAATACATATCAAAAGTTGTGTAGTATATAATATAAAAATTTATTTTTGACCCTTCAACAATAATCTTATAAAAAAAGCCAAAATATTTCCAAAACAAGTTGAGCTTAATAATTATTCCGAGGGGGAATGTTCGATTACATTTTGAATTCATTCCATTTAAAAAATAGGTCAATGCATGAGACATTTTGAGACATCGCCTTCGCAAGTTTGTTTGTAAATCTAGCTCGCGTTGCCGCTTTATTTATTCCAATCATGCAAGAAGTCGACTGGGCTACGCAAGTGCCGCAGTCATGTTCCGCCCGCCCAACTAATAACATCGCCTTAGCCATGCCTCGCGAAGTGTTCAGTGATTCCAAGTGACGTTGGTTATGTGAGGATGTCACAGGCTCCGGGTGGAAAAAAAGGCGGGAAGGGCCCGCCGAAAAAAGTCGTCGATGATGATAAGGCTGCGGCAAAGAATGAGGAGAAGGATGAGACGTCTTCCAATAATGGGGATAAGAAGGAAGTTAAAGATGGGAATGGAATGCCCGATGTTCCGAAGCCGCCGAGCGCGGGCGTCAACATGCGGGAGGCTGCAGCCAAGATACTGGTTCTGGCACAAAAGTCAGAATGGTCTGCTGTGGAACAGACGCTCAAGGCTCTGGAGAAGCTGGTGGCTGCTGGAGGAGAAGATACTGTATCGGTTCCTATGGCCGGGATCGTGGACCCGGTAAACTTTATTTGTTTTGATTTCATTTTAAGCTCGAACAATTGCTTTTCTTGGTTACTTTGGCGCCCTACCTAATATGTTTATGTAATAGGAATATTTTTATTACGAATATAACTGTTTATGTTATAAGAAAGAAACTTACAATAGGTAATTAAGATTTATTTATAGCTTAACAGCGTAAGACAATAACCAAAAGCATTTAAAATTACATTATTTAATTAATTTAATTTTGAATGTATCTCGCATTAACAATAGCAATTAAACCTATGTGGGAATCCATGTTTATTTCCGTGGAGGAACAAGGATGTTTTTTACCCAATAAACAAAAACAATATTTGCAATATTACGATCTAAACGCCTATCTTTGTTAAGAGGGTGGTACCACCCAATCCCGCCCGTCTACGTGGTAGACGTCTACCACCATTCCAGCGATACACTTGAAATAATATTACTCACAGAATGATTACTATATTTTTCTCAAGTCACAGGTGTCATACATAAGTCGCGTGAAATAAGTTCATTCAATGCATTCAAGTAATCTTATCTCAGTATAGTATAAAGTATAAATTTCTTTCAACAATATTGTTTTATATTTTTACATAAATAGGCTTCGAACATCGGTGATGAAACCTACTTACAGTTGAGATTATTATTTCTTTTTTTCTATTCGCACACTTGATAAATTAATAACTGCGGTTTCTTATATTATTAATATATATATTTATATTAATTATTTATTTACTTTTAATATAAAAGAAACAAATAATAATTTGTTTCTCTGGTCATAAATACAAAGTTTTATAAAGATATCGCATCTACATTTGGATTACCTTCATTTTATAATTGAACTAGCGACCCGCTCAGGCTTTGCTTGCATATATTATGCATGAATTAGACATAATATAGTATTCAAACACCTTCCTTTTCAATCACTCTATCTATTAAAAAAACCGCATGAGAATCGGTTTGGCAGTTTAAAAGACGGGCATATAAGGATATAGAAAGAGAGTTTGTTTTATACTATAGTTATGACGTCATTGATTAATTATGTACTTGAAGTGACCGCCTATTTCTAAAGTTAGAAAGACAAAGGCAACTTTGTATCGACTTAAAAGATAAAGCGACGGAAAATCTAGAACGGATACGTTGCCTACTTTTCGAGCCGTATTTTTCGCCTACGAAACCAATAATTACAATATCAAAGCAGTTATTTTACTTAACAACTCCGAAATAATATCAGATGGAATATAGATCGAAGTTTGTTTGTGAAATAGTTTTTTGTTTATTAATTGATTCATTTATAAGTATGTATATCGATTTTTAAAAAATAGACCATGATTATAAAGATGGATTTAGCATTCGGAGTGAAAACGTCACTTTATAGTAAATAAAAACAATCCCTAACAAAAAGAATATCTGTCATACAAAACACGCACCATCAAATCACTGAAGAGATAAGATTTTTATAATACTTTTTTTTTTGTATTTATTATCACGTATGATATTTTTAAATACAACATCGCCAACATGCTTTTAAATGCACTTATAAAACGATATTACAATCTTCTCACGTTCAACTTCATGAACGTGATTTTTGTAAGACCATTGCTACTAAAGTTTTAAAGATATAAATCGTTATATATAAACCATTAGCTATCATATCGTTGTCCCAAGCTCATCAAAGACATAAACGACAGTGAAGCTAACCAAACACTGTCATGTCCTTAGATCGCGCACCGATAATAGCCGGCCCTTTATTCATAGCAAGGAAATCCTCAAAGGATATCGGTCTTGGAGACCGATGGTCGAATACTACCATAGGCTTTAAACTATAGTTTATCTCATCTAATCTCTTACTTAATTATATCTCACCTAATCAGGTGGATGTCATGGGCACCTTATCTAACATTCCACGATACCACTGTTGATCCAAGCGTTTTGATCTCTTTAATATAATAGTTAATAATACTTTTATGTTAAAATTGGTGAGTTGTAGATTTTCTTCTGTCTGCTATTTGTTTGTTAATGATTTTTTCGTTTTTGTTAACTAGATTTGTTTATTCAATGCAAAGCAATGCGTTTAGTTATTGTTCGCATAGTATAATACTTTATAATAAAAAAAAAATATTATCTTATTTATATAATTGTTATGAATACTGAGCCCCAGTAAACCAATTATTTTTTATGATCGTAAAACTAGAAAATATAAATGTTTTTTACCTGTAATTATTTATTTGTGTTTTACTTTCTAAAATTTCTCTTAATTGTATCAATTTATTTGTAAGTCTGTAAAGACTCATCTTTGTAACACGAACGTCCATAACTAAAAATAAAATTATTTTATCGTTTACTTTATTGACGCTAGACTAGAGGTAATTCTTCGAAAACCGCAATATTGTTATATACTTATCTAAAACAAACTATTAAAATATTATTACACAAGTACCTACTTCTAACATATACTCTCAAGATACACGACTCGAAACGTTAGCCTTGCCATTTTCATAACATTACCACCCCTGTAGTCCACACACGACCAATCCACGACAGTCTGACCTCACGGCGCCAACGTAAGACCACCTCGCTAATTATAAGTTCATTTTATACGAAGGTCGCGTCGCCTTCTTAATGTATGTTCCAGGAGTTTTATGTGATTTCAAAATGCAGTCGATTTTAATACCTGTTAATTAGAAATTAGTCACCCACAACATTATTGTGAGTACTAGGGGTCCTCACAACTTGACACTAAGATTCAAAGTCAAAATTTAGTTTAATACAAAATATGGTTAGAGTTCTGATTGATAAAGATAAATATACTTATTATAAGTTGTTTTGAAGCAAAAATGATAATTGAAGTAATTTAACCTTTTAAATATAAAATTAATTAAATAAATCACTGATTAGGAATCAGTCTAGTCTAGGAGGATAGTTTATCCTCTATTTCAACTACATAAATTCTATAATCTAGAAATAGGAAGTAAGCTTTAGTCTTTTAAAGCTAAAAACTATATCTAGACCACATTTTCTAAATTATTTTTTGGTTAAAGCGTAAAAATGCAACAGACAGATATATAGGCGGAGTATCGCATATAAGATGTTAAGTATGGATTAACGTGAATATTAATAATTAATTCTTAAAGACTATTAATAACCTTTTCTATTTATATACTATCTCGAGAGGTCTTCAAATTATGCATTCTAAGAATGATAATTTTATCTACAGATAACTAATACAAAACAATATTCTTGTTATAACAATGGCTATTTATTTTGTTCTATTTATAGGACTTCTGTTATGCTATATATTAATGTTAGAATAGATTTAATTTACATCTAATTCTATATTAAACTGGCCGGCCCAAAGCGACTTCGTTCACACTGTACTATTTATTCATACTCGAAACCTTATGTCGCCTACGCCTACCATTTTTTTTCGCTTAAAAACCATCCTCGTATATACATACCTCGATTTTTCTAAAAAAATAATCATACCAACACATTTTGCGATTCATTTTTATATAATTCATTTATGTTTTCGCAGCATGCTAAAAATTGCAATATATTTAAAAGGTTTAAGATCTTTATTCGATCATCCACCAAAGGTATTTAGATATGGTTATTTTTACACTCAATAACAGATAAAACTCGGAATTGAATGAAAAGACCAAAAGCCACGTTATACATGATACCGTCGGAAATATCTAAACAAATTATACGAAGTACCTAATCGCAGAATCGATCTGACAATAAAGGGATTCCTCGCAGTAAAAACTCGAGCGTCTCGCGAGCACACGCGATCCGTTGCCATGATATCGAACACACAAAAATACCCCAATCTCTTAAAAATTCATATTTTATTCTATAGTTATATTGAACCTACTGTTTACTGCTTGCCATCTGTATTACTTCGAGACGGTTTTTAAATCAATAACCTTTATCATTGGATTAAGGCTCATTAAACGTTTAATTGCGATTTTTTTTAATTCCTAATTCATAAGAGAATATAAATGTTGAACTATCTATTGGATTAAGAAATTTCAATAAGTCGTATACCACCGAGAAGATACATACAAATAAATAAATTTCACTGCGGCTTTTTGGTTACACAAAACTTCCTTATAATTTAAATATTAAAAAGATTAATTTAAAATGCTGTCAACTTTATTTTTATAAATTGTTACACAATTTATGTCTCTACAACTCTCTATTACACATTTTGTAGGATTCCATTAAATTATCGTTCATTTAACATCTCTCTTGATCCGACATGTCGGATCCGGATTTAATTTACCACGCACGACTACCTTTTTTTTATAGTAATGACTAAATACTAAAATCTTTCTGCAATAACATTATTTGCTATAACTTTGACGAATTGAACGAATGACACGAATTTGAAAACTATTAATCATTGTTATAATAAGTTTTCGACGGCAGCTATAATAAAAAAATATCCCATTACTACATCATATTACTATTATTAACCGACGCGTTGGAACAGTAGCTAAAATAAATAAGGGCACTCAAATTTTGTATGCCTTTTTAAATGCCCAATTAGACATTAAATACATACATGAAGTATAACAAAATTGTAAACAAACATTCCCACACAGTTCACTGCCCGCATTTAACAAGTACAAAACACAATCTTAAAATGTAAACTGCATTATTGCATACGAAAAATGTACGTTTTTATAAGTTGAATAGCTGCGAAATGTGTAACGGAATAAATTTGAGTCTGGCCTGGAATATTTCACATGTTCTAAAGAACAATGACTTCTACTTGGAATTTTTTGTAATATAGAACAACTAAAAAAAATGTTTAGTCGTTTCGAGACTATTAATTCTAATTCCATGTTTAGACATCTACACTTCTCCAAAATTGAAAAAAAATATATATATCGTATAAATATATATATAATAATATATACATATAATATTATCTTCTAGATTTTAAGCAGACACTAGAATACAAACATATGAATTGACAGCTCTGTATTATACATTACCCTGAGTGCTCTTCAAAAATCTATAAAGATATAATATGATTAAAAACGAAGTGTTATGTTATGTAGTGTTGATACATTTTTTGATACACAATTTTTAATCTTTGAACAAAACAAGATTAGAATTGTTGGACTTATTTTTCATTGTTCTTGATGACATAATTATGTAGATAGTTTCGATGATCCGTTCTTATTTATCATTAACCATTTTTCCTTTCTTTCATTTGATTCGCCGTGCATTCGATAGACTTGTATATCTTTGGATGGCATATTTGGATCGCTTACTATCAGACGAATATTCAACTCTTAGTGGCCAGTGGCAAGTCAATTATTCTACCATTAAATTTTTCAAATATTGATACAACACCAATAAGTAAAGTGTTTGTTAGATCGTATTCATAATTCTGGAAAACGCTTTATTTGTTGCATTTGACACCTATAATTAAATCACACACATTAGGGACTATAATGGCTGATCTGGTTACTAATTGATCTATTCCGTTACCTAGCTGTGCCCTGTATTATAAAAAGTATCCATAATGTAATAAGATATAATGTACCTGCATGCATTTCAGCTGGTATCATTTAAAAAAAAAAATTAAGAAGTTTATGCCTTCAATAGTTAGTTACAAACATCAACACCATGCCCCAGAAACTTTTTTAATACTTTTAGCGTTTTGATACAGATAATATTGCATTTAAACATTGTACTGTGATGCATTAAATAAATGTGTTATCTTTGCCGCTATGCAGCACGCGCTTCCGTTAGGAAGGTCACGTGCAATAGATATGTACGGACCAAAGTAAATCTTTCGTTTAAAAACAGGTTTAAATTGTTGAGCGTTTGTTGATTACAGATATGAAACTTAAGGAAATGAAACCTTTTATTTAGTACTAGCTATTGCCCGCGACTCCGTTCGCGTGGACTTTCATATAAACTGTGACCCTCCCTTTCCTCCCTTACAATCCTCAAAAATTGTAGCCTATGTGTTATTCTGATGTATAAGCTATATTGTGGTAAAGTTTCATTCAAATCCATCCAGTAGTTTTTACGTGAAAGAGTAACAAACATCCATACATCCATACATCCATACATCCATACATCCATACTTACAAACTTTCGCCTTTATAATAGTAATAGGATATAAAGATAGGCAACTGAGTAGGAGGTTCGTCTGATAAGACATTTAAGTAAGCAACTTCTCCGTCCCTAAACAGTAGCTTAAGCCCAGCGTTAACCCATTCGAGAGGCACTTACCCCCGACTGCGTTACCGATCTATAACAGGGAAAAAGGAGACGTTTTGTGACTTAAGGGAAGAAGGAATAGGGTTTAAAATGATTGGTTTCCACTGTTTCCACTTACCAAACAAAACGCAATGTCATCTCTGATGGGATGCATTTAGTGACGCCAGTTTTACCACCTCAGCTTAGCTCACCATTCAGCCTAGCCGAATGACTCTAACACCTCCTAAAGCTTGGAATGTGCAAAACAAACTTGTGTATGAGAAATAATCTACATGATATTTAAATATGCCGATTTATATAATATTTGTATAGTCAATTTCACTCATTTAAAAACAACCTGTCTTGAAGTATCTGTATTTGTTTGATTATTTCTAAGTCGTTTCTTCCTAAAACAATAAAAAATTCCTACAATTTTTCGCATTTATAATAGTATAAGTAGACTCATATGTATATTAGATAGTAGTTTTTGTTGAATGCAATTGTACATTGAAATTTATCTTCAAACATACATATAAAAACTGTCTTTAGCAAGCCCAAAAAAAGAGAATGTTTCTTCTAAAAAGCCGGCAATTCACATCAGGAGCGTAAAGCCCCCGAGTATTCTAGGCGGCAAAGTACATTTTCCATTAAATGGCTCATCTGCTCGATTGCTCCTTATTTTATAAAAAAGCCATATCGGTGACCACTGAAATCTGTATTCTCAGCTATTAATTTAAAGATTGGTCCAAAACTTTACAGTTCATATTATTGCTCATAAACTAAAATTCATACCGTTTAATAAATCTACCATAATATGTATATTTTTAACTATCCTTTATCTTCATTATCTTATCCGCAATTAAATAATTTATCTTTGTTAGTTGGTGTTTGTGTACTCTGGATACATTTTGCTTGTTATGAATAAATTGTAATGTTTTTGTAAGTACATTTAAACATTATGATAATAGGTGTATACACTTTGTATTGAGATAGCAGGAAAAGTAGAAAAGATAACAAAACAAAATATATGATAATAATTTTCAAGTTCAAATTCCACGTCTTTCTTTGTATTTTATTTAGATTTTATTTCTAAAAAACACTTATACGTCACAGATAGAAATATCAAAACATTAAGAACCTAAATAAATTTGTCACATTTATTAATATGTATTACGTCAAGGCCAATCGCCCAAGGTTATTAAAAAGCAAGAGCATCGTCCGTGAAATGAACGACTGGAACACAAAATATAATTGTTGGCCTACATAATTTTGGTTAATCGGCGATAGTGGCCGCTTGTGTGTCAAGGGTACACGGCCAAAAGATTTGCGTGCGACCACTTAGCTCGCTGTAATCGATATGAGATTTCCGACCTTCGCTCCTAGAACCTTTGTATCCTTGGGAATTTCTTGTCTTAAAACTGGGATATTTAAATGCTTTTTCGCTTTAAAGCGTGATGCAATATGACGATTGGAAACCTTAACGGCGAAAATGGTTATTAATCTTATAATATAAAGATGGATCGCTGTGTTGATAAGCGCATAAAGGTTCTTAAGAAATTGCAGGGGTAGGGTACAATGTTTATTATTTTGGGTAGCCAGGTAGAAGCTTATGAAATAAATGTTTAAGTCCCACGCTAATGTTATAAAGCTGAAAGTAGTCTGCCATTTACAGGTATCAAAATATTTCTTTAAATCCTGCTTAAATATTGTAATAAATCTAGTATTCAAATCTAAATACCTTTTTGTAAAAATAGACTTAGTAATTGCCCTAATTATTATTCTCAATTAAATTATAAGCATATATAGGTACATTTTTATAAATAGAGTCTGCTTTTCGTAAGTAAAATTGGCCAAACTAGACCAAGCAAATTATAATTTTGTAACATGATTTAAAAACGCTATTATCATGATTGTGTCGAACATTGGCAAGTGTTAGCGATAATTTCCTGGTGTCCTGATTCAGAGGTTTGCCGCATCGCTATTCAGCACTGTAATATCCGCTGGCCTTTTAGTCAAATTAAAACTGACCAGCTAACTGCTGAGTCATCGCCCTTTTTAAGTTATGAATAACCTTTCTTACCTATGTCTTCGTATGGAGAATTTTTTTTCCGATAAAATTTTAATGCTCTTCTTTGGTGACAAACCTTTGTTAATAGATCATAGGTTCTATTTATAGAAAATTAAGTACTTGACAAAATCTTGTATTAATATTTTACTACCCATACTTTGATTAAAATCGTTTAAAAATTTAAAATTAAAGAAGACGAGTCCCTTAAATATAAATGTACAAGCGAAGCGAAAATATCAATATAAAAATTTTTAAATATTTCGTCTACATACTGAAACGTTTTGATCGCGAAAGAGGCGTGACTTGACGACAATCATTAAATGAAACAACATGACATTTCATAAATCATGTCGTAAAATAAATGTAAACTTCCTTTACTTTCAATAAACCGGGAAACATACTCGTAAAATGAGCTAAACTTTCATTGATGTAGGCGTTCGTCATCTGTACTCCAGCATTATAGTTTTTAAACGCTATTAAACTTATATAATACTAGCTATCCGCCCTGGCTTGGCTCGCATATATTATGATGAAAGCTATCCTATCTTTTAAGTTGGATCAAACTGCACACGATGTGGAAATTTAATTAAAAATCGGTTCAGTAAGTTAAATAGTCAATGGCGGACAAACAACGTGACACATAATTTATAATTTATATAAATTAAGATTAAGATAAGCCCCAGCTAGGCTATGCAACTTCGTTAAAGCTGTATCAATCCTACTTTTATCTTTATATACCCCACTGTCTACACCTACCCTTTTTCATTTTCTTAAGAAAACCATCTAACGTTACTTTGTATTTTATTTTATACGTTACTTAATATTCCTTGAAGTGAATAGTCAAAATACAGAATATGCAAAATAGGTATTAGGATTACTTAGGCTTAGTATTTATTTACTTTTTCGGTCGGCACGTAATCCCTACTAATATTAAAAATACGAAAGTAACTCTGTCTGCCGTCAGTTTTAACCATTGGATCAATTTTCATGGAATTTTATAGAAGGGAATTTTTAGAAAGAACTATGGCAATTTTTTATAGCAAAAAATCGGATTTTGGAGCGTAGTTCCTTATCGCGCATTTCAAAAGGAGCAAGTCGGAAAAATTAAGACAAAAAGTTGTAACTTTTATTAAGCCTAGTCGATATAGTCGTGAGCGTATTTATTTTGATATCCGATAAAAATATTCTACTGTACATAAAATAACAGATTTGAATTTTATTATACATTTGATAACATACGGCTATACTGATTTGAATTTTTTTTCATAGTTACAATCGAATCTGTTATGAAAAACAGAATTACTACAAAAAGTAGTGTTACTTAATACAACTATACATGAAATATTAAAACCAATTACTAATGCTGAGCTAAAAATAGTAATTTGAGCCATAAACGAGTTGTGACCCAAATCACAAGCTAATCGTTACAAGATTTGGGTGCGCTCAATTTTACCGGCCAAATGTACCGCCATATTTGCATATGAAAACTAAATTATAACGTCTTGTAATTGTTTTTTACGGCTATAGCGTAATTTTCTTACTTAATTGTTTGGTCGAAATATGTCGTTCATTGAATTGCAAATGTATATTATGTCCTTCCTGGTATGGATAGTATGTGTTGGTAAAACCGAATTTTGTTAGGAAATTTATGTATTTTTAGTTTTTGAAGTGACAAGACTTTTATGGAGCATATTCTGAGCTAATTTGCATAACTTTAAAGCGTTTTAATTGTTCTTGTTGAAGTTAAAAAATTATGTTTAAGTACTCTTTGTAGGTTTATTTTTTTTACTAACATATACAACCTTTTCTATACCACAGGCCTCTATCTCTCTCATATTATAAGTCACTTATAAATGAGTAAAATAATTCCTGTTGAAATTTTCAAATCTTTAAAATCTGCTAATAACCGTCTCCTTGAACAAACAGCATATGAGCGTAAAAAAATATGAATTTCTTTTAAGAATTTCATATAATAATAGGCTTTAAGCTTCACTAACAAATTTAATATTTAAACACAAATTACTTCCAAGAAAGCCGTACGGTGCAAATTGCTAGATGTATGTACTAGGCGTGAAATTAACATTGAATTACCTATACTTTTCCGAGACTGCTCACTGCAACAGGATAATTGTTTAAGCCTTTAGTTTTAAAGCAAATATTTGTTAACGTATTTTAATATTTTTCAATAAGAGGAGGTTTTTATATCTGATATATTTGTATATAGCTCTTAAGGCAGCTATCTATGTAACGTAACGTAATATATAATGTAAACAACATCCTACTGATAATATAAACGCACGCACAAACTACTGTACCGATAATCATGAAATGTTCTACACATATTATATGTGTCAATGAAAATAAGCTGATTTCTATTTGAACAAAAAACGAATATATTTTATGCGGTCGAAGCCGCCGCTGAAAGCTCGTATGTTTAAATAAAGGATTTGTTTCAGACCACCGGAATGACTCCTCTCATGTATGCTGTAAAGGACAACCGCACATCGTTCGTGGAAAGACTTATAGAACTCGGATCTGACGTTGGAGCGAGAAACAATGTAAGTATTTAATATCATGTAAAGTTAATATCAAAAAAACCTTTATTAAAAAGATCAATTTTTATTTTACACATTCTTACAATATTTGTTGCACCAATACCTTATAATATTAATATTATTTTATAATTTTTTTTACATGTCATGTAAATAACCCGATTACAGCTGAACCGATTTCAATTTATATTTTTTTAATTTTCCTTGAAGTATGAGGATGGTTGTTAAGCAGAGAAAGAGTAAGTGTAGGGCTTAAGGTTACAGGAAGGAAAGGTACAGCGTGAACAAAATTGTGAGTACGAAACTAAGAATGTGTCTTTAAACATTCGCAAGCAATCTTTTAGGTTTAAGCACCAACTTCGCGGATGAGTCTGCGAAGGTATCCCCACTCGCTGCGGCAGAACGATTAACAGTGGGGTTTTAGTCGGTAGAAGTCCGACATAACCCATGATCCTTCCCCGAGGTCCATGGGTATCATATGAGGATTTCCCCACTATAAAAAAAAGGTTTAACCACCAACTGTGACAATTGCTTGGTGCAATGGTACAACAGTTGCCCTCTGCGCCAGGGGATGTTTTCGATGACCACGCTAGGAAAATACATTTTTAATTTATATTTGTATCTTAATGGGGTCTGGGTGTTCCTATGTATGTATTAAATAAGAAAAGTATGTATATAGCATTTATCCGTTCTCTATTTTCGATAACACAAACACTGTTTAGCCTGGCACTAGATGGCGCTGTGCTTAAATAAGTCTCCAGGTATTATTACAACTAAGCTCTATTTAAGGTGATAGCATCAAAGATATGCACAAATTATTGCGATAACTTTCGCAGAAGTCGTTGCTCATGAAATGAAATACAGTCACGTACACTTAAGGAATTCTACATGTTGGAAGGTTGCTTTAATTTAAAAAGTTTTTAGAAAAGTTTTATTTATTCCTATTTGGTGTATGAATACTAAGAAAAATATAAATAGAGAAGCGAAAAATGTAAATAGGTAGTATCGCTAATTAAATAAGTTTAAACAATATCACAACAATATGTTTACTAAAAATACTTTATTTAATTAATTATACACAAAATATCTAGTTTTTCAACTCATATTAAGACTCAAGCCTAAACATAAGAATTAATTGACATGTACCTATGCATTTTAATTAAAAAATATCTATCAATTATATATTGATGATATTATTACCCCATCTTGCACCTACAATTAAATTATTTCCACCTACGCTTCAATCGAGCAATTAAGAATAAGGAACGAGCAATCCTCCTTGCCATTTACAGTCACTGCACACTCTGGATAGCGTGACCTGTCGACTATCAGCATAATTGGCGCGATATAGAACAGGGACTGAACTTCAATCAGACCGTTTCTTGCAATATTACTGAGTAATTCGCGCCTTGCGTGCGTCTAAACTTATGAATTAGATGACGCCAGCCGCGATTCGCGCTCCCAAATGTTTCATTCAACTAATGTAAATTATTCTTTACAAAATGTGTAACAATGCCCTTTTCTAGAAATTGAATGACTGTGTAAAATATGAAAATTACCTTAAGTTTAAATCATTGACAGAATAGAGTATGAAAAAATAATATTTAAACTGCTTGATAAGGACACCTAACTATAGGTTAGTTATTATATGGTGTCTTGAATGAAACTCTCTCTATGAAAAAAAATCGCATGAAAATAGGTTTCGTAATTTTAAAAATTTAAGTATACATAGAGATTAACAGAAGAAAACAACTTTTGTTTTAAATTATTTAATGATTCTTATACCAATAATCAGGTGTCTTTTATATGAGGGTAGGGAATTATTACACTACAAAACCCGAAAAATAAAAACAATCTATCTGAGATACCTATTGATCAACATTTCATACAGTAATACTTTTCAGGATAACTACAATGTCCTGCACATATCGGCGATGTACTCGCGAGAGGATATTGTTAAGCTACTGCTGTCCAAACGAGGAGTGGACCCTTTTGCTACTGGCGGGGTAAGTTATAAGCGAATCTATTAGATACAAGTTTTTTTTTCGTTAAAATGTGAAAATCTATAAGGCCTAGTTATTGGAGCTAGACAAAGGTTACTACACTTGTAAGAATGTCTGAAAATGCCTGTCAAAAGATTCATTTTCATCTGACATAACCAGACCACCTTTTCGAGTTCGACGGGAATTTGTAAGTAAATTTTCCTCCGGCAATAACAAGATGTACTGTACAATATGTACTGTATATTTATAATACATGAAAAAGTTTAAAGCTTAGTAGGATTACCTTAAAATTTAAAGTGAACTATTATATAAGGCTTACCGCGGAACTTTGTCTACTTAGAATGCTTATACGTTTAGAAGAAATGCTTCAAACTATATTAATTGATTCCTAAGTTCAGTCCACGTCTAATACTTAATTTAGTGAGTCAATGTCGAATTAAACAAAACGTATTTACCATTAATTTTGCATAGTTTTCGCATTATGTTAATTTAATTATTTATTACTCTTTGTAGAAAATTATAAAATAATTATGTATATACTCCGCCATTACATTTTTATTCTATTGTATGTAGCTACAAAATTAAAAGTCATTGTTAATAATTAATTTACGGTACTTTCTTCGAAATCTTCATAATTGTTAGGTACGAATTATTCTTGTGAAATGAAATTTTTTTTTTTTATTTTGTTTTAATGACAGAGTCGTCAGCAAACCCCCGTTCACCTAGTATCGAGTAGACAAACTGGTACGGCGACCAGCATCCTGCGTGCACTGCTTGCGGCTGCTGGGAAGGACATTCGACTGCGGCCTGATGGGGTGAGGCACAACTAATATATAATATAACTAAAAACAGCAAAAAGCCATGTTTGAATATAGCAATCGACGACTTTGGGGCCGTCCATATATTACGTCATTCTAAATT
>JADANM010003811.1:2080923-2147489 GCA_026213755.1 Eurema hecabe | reverse complement strand
CCTGAGCCATCTTGAGCAACCCTGAGCCACCCTGAGCCGCCCTGGGCCATCTTGAGCAACCCTGAGCCACCCTGAGCTGCCCTAAGCAACCCCGAGCCACCCTGGGTAGCCCCGAGCCGCCCTGAGCCGCATTTTTATACGTCGTGAATCAACACTATGACATAGAATTAAATAATTATTTTAAACAACTATTTTATTAACTGTTGACTACAATAGATGCATTTACACTTTACTTTTAAATACAAGCCCGCTGCGGTGGAAGGTGAATTTGAAGAATTGTAGAGAAGAGTATTTTGATGAAAATGGGTGTTTCATTTAAAAAAGAATTTATTTTTTATTTAAAAAACTAATTAGAAATTTCATTTTTATAATTATTGCAATAGCTATAACGTGCGTTACGATATTACATAATGTCATGTGGTTATCAGGATGAATATGAAAAAAATTAATAACAAACTTAAAAGCACATTATTTTGTACCTAATTGTTATGTATTTATATAATATATTTCTATTTGAAAATGCTAATGACATCTATTTCGATAAGTTTGTAACTTTTCTCTTTAAGTATTTAATTTTTATAAATGAAAAAATAGTCTTCTTCAGAAATTGTAAATGATGTAATGCAGCAATATTAATAAGTCATGTCGTATTAAGTAACATTTGTAAAAAGTTGAAAACTAGTCCTACGATATTTTTCTAGTCTAGAATTTTTTTTAATTATATGTAAGTTATATTAAGGCGAATTGAAGTGTAATTGACTCAGTATTCATTTAAGCTTAACTTCGAACGTAACGATATTTTTGTAAATAATAATGTTATGTATTTGTGTACGTATTGTTTTGAATAAAATAAGATTTACGATAAAGGATTTTTATTTTTTTGGTTAGTTTTATGTTCTTAGTATATGTACTATATCTGTGAAACACTTAACCCCGACAGACTGAAAATTCACCCTACATTCAAACAATAATTCTGAATTTATATTATAGTTTTTAAATTTAATTATTCCATGTTCAATATTGAGCTTACAGTTTATTCCATAATTTTTTTACTTTCTCAGATCTGGTAAGTGTACTATCATACCACAGTGGAGTTATTTACTTTTATCCATGCTAATATTTTAAATGCGTAATTAACTTTCTGTCTATCTGTTTGTCTGTCTTTCTGTTACGCTTTCACGCCAAATTATGAAATGTATTAAAAATGAAATTTAGCACACAGATGGTCAAGAGTCAGAGATAAAACAAAGGGGGGAAGAAAGTGTTAAAATTTTTATAAAATTCCACGGAATCGCGGGCTAAAGCTAGTTTTCAATAAAATTAAAAAAAACAGCAATGTATTTTAAACAACTCGCCGCCCGGTCAATGCACCTCGGGAGCGCGCGTCTTTACTCCGCGCTTGATGGTCCATTCATGGTCGACAATTTGGTTTTAAAATAAAAAAAATAAAATAAAAATACATTTATTGAAAAACGGTACAAAAGTTTGCATTTGCACAGCTTCCACAGAAGGTTTCCTTGTGTTGTGAAAGACTGGCTCCGTTAAAATAATCTGTTATTATATAAGTTTTATACAAACATGGTGTTATTGTTATAATATATATTACATTCAAATTCAAAAACATCAAATAGCTTTTACAAAAATCAGCATCAATATCAAAGCATATCATGGGCATGTCACCCTGTATACATAAAATATTACTGCGTACATATAGTTTTCAATTATCCAACACTGAAGTAAATTTACATATTAATTCATATTACGAATTAAATAGGTATTTGTATTTGTAGGAATTCTAATTATTTTTTTACAGTCTTATAGAAATGGAATCATTTCTCTTTCTTGTGTCTGTAGAATAATACCAAGGTATCTATCAAATTGTAAATAAAAATAAAATAATATTATAATAAAATTTCAAGCTACAATAATCTATATACAAAAATGCCTTTACTTATAATAATATCGTACGAAATTTTCAATTATTTTTATTTTATAAATTTACTGAGAATATTTAAAATTAATAATGATAATATAAAATTCCATTTTAGCGGGACTTAATAGAAATGATTAATTCACAAATATGGGTTTGGACGACATTGACCGTTATTTATTTCATATGTAAGTATCAGTACTTTTGTTTTTTCTTTTATTTAAAAAAAATTATAAAATAATCACTATCATTATTTGAATGACATTTTATTCATAAAGATATTCCTCTAAAATGTGGTCCACTTGACAATGAATACAAATTGTATTAGAAACTTAAAATATTAATAATCCTATTTATTTTGCGGTTTTGTATAAAACCTATGACACTCAGCAATAATATGGCTTTCTATAGGTGAAAGAATTTTTTAAAATTGGTTGGGATCCCGAGATTACAATTTAACGAACACACAAACTTTACTTCTTTATAATATTGAACTCGGGTACCTATAATTGTAAACAAAAAAAATCCTTTAAACAAGTATTCACTGCAAAATGATAGGAAAAAGTAAGTAGTAAAAAGAATTGTCGTTGATTATAATTGCTTTTTTCAGGTGTAATTAAAATAGACGGTGCCTCTTTCCGACATTACATGAGGTAAGGTATTGTTTTTTTTTGTTATTTTTATGTATAAAATGTATAAAATGTTTTTTTCTAAGGTGAAGACAAAAAATATTTAAAAATAAAGCGAATAATAATAAGTTTATCACACACTGGAATTTTCTATCATTACCTTAATAAACTCTCACACCTACCTCATGACGGGTAATACTACTTATATTAAACTACTAGCTGTTGCTCGCGACTCCGTCCGCGTGAACTTTCATATAAACTTTGACCCCCCCTTCAATCCTTATAACCCTTTTCCTAGTTAAAAAGAAGTCTATGTTTAATCTCAGGCTCTAGACCAACTGTATACCAAATTTCATTACAATCGGTTTTGCGGTTCGGCCGTGAAAGCGTAAAATAATAAAAAGTTTCAACCCACAACGCGCCACCATTTCCTTCCCCAGACTTTAGACTATTTTTGTACTAAATTTCGCTCTAATCGGTTTAGTTTTAGCGTGATGGAAAGACAGACAGAGAGCGGACGCATCGCAACAGCACAGGTTTCTTTTATTATTTGTTTTATTTCCAGCGCCAATAATTACACAACATATGCATTAAACTCTTCAGATGATTTGTACAATTCACCGTCCTTTAACAAAACTGCCAAAACGATTATTTTCACCCACGGGTTCAATGGATCCCCTGAGAGAGGGATTAGCGATTATATAACCAAGGGATATAGCGACAATTATTATGGCAACTTCATCTTCTTGGATTGGGAAGAGGAGGCATCTAGTGCACCATTCGGTATCGCCGGGTACGCGATCAAAGCTGTACCAAACTCTAAGAAGGTATTCTATACATATCTATAATATAAAAATAAATCGCCGAATGTGTTCGTGCATGACTGTTATCAGTGAAGCACTAATATTAACTAAATGACATAGTAACACTAACACACAAAAGTTAACGAAACAGAGAAGAATACAGTAGGTACTTGATTTTTTCTTTTCTTGTTGAAAATACTGCATTATATTTAATGTACTAGACAGACTATGGCTCTTATAAAATGTATGATAAACCCGAAATCGAATAAGATGTACATAATGTATTCAAAGTACTAATGGAATCTACCTAATTAGATTTGTATCTGTTATTCATTACGAATAATCTCTTATAAAAAGGTCGGTTACCAAGTTGGGGAAGCAATTCTAAGATGGACCGAAGCTGGGTTTAACATGGATCAATTGCATTTGATGGGACATTCCCTCGGAGCACATCTTATGGGTTACGCGGGAAATCGAGTGACACAAAATGGGACGATGGTTCCGAGGTATGCAATAACTATCACTACATAATATAAAGCTAAGTCGCTTTCTCTGTCCCTATGTCCCTATACAACGTGTAACAGAAATGTATGGTAATATTTTTGCGTTATGTTCAGATATTCATAGATAGTCTATATAGAAGTCCCCGCTTTAAAATAAACATACTTGAGAATTTTTATTTCATTAATTCATCAATAAAATCGATAAATATGAAAATCAAATCAAAACTGTTACATCACTTTTAGAATTCTAATGACAGAGACAACAGTAACTTTTTCAATGAAATGCATTGTCATAGGGTCATGCGGTCATTGACACGTAACAGCTGATAGCTCTAAAGTGATGTCGTAGCGTTAATAAATTTAATAAATAGTTCAAATGAAATGAATTTTTAATACATTCATTTAAAATTAGGTAATCTTTGCGATCCTTAAATATTACCACGCATTTATGTTACACGTTGTATATGCTTAAATCTTTAATACGCAAACGATTCTGATGCGTTTTTTTTTTCGGCGGCACACAAACATAGTTTTCTTACTAGTACACCCCCCAATGCGAAAAAGACAATTTTTGTGGGACATATCTCTGGCATGCAAATTTTTTATATGAAATTATTCGGCATAAGTTCCTGAACAAGAAAATAGCTGTTGTCACTTCCTAAGTGTATGTAACATATTTTTAATATAATATCAATGATTTAAGTATAAGTAGATTTTTTTATATTTTACAGGATAACCGGCTTAGATCCTGCAGGACCCCTATTTTCAAAACAAATAATACACGTTAAGGGGCTAACAAAATCAAGTGCCGTGTTTGTAGACGTAATTCACTCTTCACCAGGAAGATACGGCATTTCAGAGAGCATTGGCCACGTAGATATTTGGCTCAATCGTGGCGACGAGGTGCAGCCTGGCTGCAGTAACAGCACTAGGAATCCACCTTTTGGACTGGCAGGTAAAGTTCTTGTCCAAAATTTAATATCAAGTTTTATTTCTATACACTAACTTTTTCTTTTGTTAACGTTTTCAAGCAACGATAGATACTATTTTTTTTGTTTTAGTATTTTATACATTTTGTATTAGCATGGGGTTTAAAGATCGAAAAAATCTCTGTCGAAAATCCACTTCACGTCTGTAAGTCAATTCCTCCAGCGTCCATTAGACTACTTTTCTATTACTATCGTATCTATTTTTTGGGGTTACAACGTCTTATAATTTGATGGAGCACGCACAAAAAATTATGACTCATGCGGCGTTATAAGTGGTGTCACGAAACTTTAGCGCTGATCGAAACCTGCGCAGAAGTCAAAAATAAGGTATCGCCGCGGCGCGTGGGGCGCGTGATCATCGGGTGTGCGAGCGTTGATTGGTTCCCCAGTCGTGTTGTCTTTCTCGCACCAATACGTCAATTACGAGCGCGATTCTACCGATGCGCAGCTTTTCTCGTCCAGCGCTAAACATTTGTGACGCGACCTATACCTCGCTCTTAAGCTGCAAGCAAGAGCGAGCGATTGAGCGACAAAGAGGCACAATGAGCAAAAATTGAAACCATTCCATCAGTATTTTCTGTTGTCAACTATCAGATAAATTGACTATTCCTATTCCTTAATAAACGCGTTCAATCTCTTCAGATTTATAATATTAGTATATTCTATGAAATTAGATTTATCTTGTTCCAGATGGTTGCAGTCATGCGCGTGCGCCTCTAGCATACGCAGAATCTCTCGGTTCCCCGACATCGTTTCCAGCTGTTGAAGCTAAGAACTACAAGGATTGGTTGAACAATAAGGACATAAACAGAAGCATAGTCTACATTTCTGAGAATATTGATACAAAGTTAGTAGTTTTTGATTCTTAATTTTTTGATACTTACTTGTGTCTTTTTTGTTACAATTATACAGGTAAAAGGTACAGGTTTATTGATCACCTGTATAAATAATTTCATTAGCTTTTTAAGCCAAAGTTAGCCAGATACGTAATTCAGATATGTTTTATGTAAATAAAAATAACACTTCATTATTTTTCTCACAGAGCACGAGGTAATTTCTACTTAAGAACAAATTCCAAATCACCGTTTGGATTGGGAGAAGAAGGATTACATGCATAAACGTGGAAGATTTTTCAATTTAAATTCGGTTTAAAGTTAGTTTAAAAACAATATGGTATAGTTTTATTGTAAATGTAAAAAATAAAGTAATTAAAATTTTATAAGACCTTCAATTTGACCTTTAACCAATTCCGGCCCACATCGTCTCCTATCTAGTGATGACGTATAATTGCATTTAGTTCGCGATAACATGCAGCTACGCAGATAGTTTTATTGAAAGGAAGTGAAAAACGATGTTAATTTGAGAATAAACTGAAATAAATATATTTTGTCGCCTTTAAATTGTATCTTTTCTAATACCTTTTGGAAAAAAATAGCATAAATTATTTTTTACAATGTTGTAGTTTTAAACAATGCGATTTCTTATAACATTTATTTTTTTTTAAGACGCAGTTGGCAAAAACTGGCAATTGATGACGCAAAACCAGCAATTGATGCCAAATTTAACTAAAGTCGAACAGATTCCTATAAAATCTCATAGTAGGTAGCGATTAAATATTTTCTCTGAATAATATTATTATAGATTAACTACAAAATATCATCCATATCAAAATTATAGGTAGGTAAAAATAAAGAAAATAAAGTAAACAATAGTTCGTTTACACAAATGTATGTTAACGAGTGTACACCATTGTAATAGTATAAAGTTGGAATTAATACGTTTATTATCATTTAATTAAAATTTTGTGAAAACAATTTTTTTCGTACATTGTAATTTAGAACAAGAAAAACAGTATTTTGACTTTTTTAATAGTATAATTATAATATGTAATTCGAGTATATAATGTGCATTAACATACCTTAACAATATTAATTATCCTGACATTTTTCTTATAGAGACTTATTTTTGAAATAGTCTAAATAAAATAAAAAAGTACTAAAATACCCGAAGTAGTAAGTTTAGGCTAATATTTAACTGTTAAAAATGAGACGATGTATTTTTTCAGTAACGTTTTTTTTAATAGAACATAGAAATTAGTGAGAGTTTTACAACGGTGAAAAGTGAAAATCAACCTAGTATTTTCGGAGGCTAAGCTATACAAACAAACAATACTCCTCTCAAAAATATAAGTAGGTATTATTTTTGTTAATCATATGTTTATTAGCATATAAATTAACATATATAAGATATACAATGTTAAATTAAATACTTATCAAAGGACAATTTTAATTGATGTAGTTTTTTCTCTTGTTTCTCTTTAGCGAATCATTTGTAAACGATATCTCTGTAAGTATATTTGTAATAAGTTTTATATTATATTTAATAATACTAATAATAATTTCGTTATCCAATAACCAGAAATGAATAGTATATTTATAATGAAAAAGTATTAACATAAGGATATGATGTCAATGTACGAAGTCTGAAATTGTTTTTCTCTCGAAGATTAGCAAGAAATATTCACTCCGTATATTAAACTAAGACTTTGTCGAGACTATACGTTTTTACTTTCAATATTCATAATGATTAACGGTGAATTTAGTTTTCAGTAGACCTTTTAACAAACAATGTGGAATTTGAGAATATTGTTTTGGCTGTCTCTGAGTGTAGTGATATTATGTAAGTATTATTTTACCTTTTCCTGAGTTATAAAAATATTCGAATTTCTTTAGTATGATATTATAATCATAATCCCTTTGATAAGTTCCTTCTATGTTTTATTTGTTTTGACCAATGAAACTTTCGTCATAGACAGTTTGACTGGTGAAACCAAATTTCACTTAAGAGATGCAACCGACAAAATTTATTTGTATCACGCTATTATTAATTTGCTTTTTCAGGTTCAATTACAATAGATGGTGCCTCTTTGCGACTGTACACTAGGTAACGCATTATTTATTTATATTTCTTTGCACATTGCATTTGCTAAACATTAACCTAATAGGTTACTAACGTCAAGTTAAAAAGCATTAAAAAAATTTAGTATCAGTTGGAAATTAAGTGTTACATTCAATTTTTAGCTTTTTATATTTGAAGTAAGACATATTTTAATTAAACAAACTCGTATTTAATTATATCAGTATATTTTTCCAGTAACAACACTTACACGACATACGCATTAACGTCTCCAAGAGATTTGTACAACTCACAGTCATTCAACAAGAACGCTAACACAATTCTATACACTCACGGGTTTGACGGCTCACCAGATGGGGAGGTTAGCGTGGTTATAACTGAAGCGTATTTCGACAATTATTATAGAAACTTTATCTTCCTTGATTGGACAGAGGAAGCAAGCCCTGCGCCTTTTGGTTTCGCTGGAGGATACGCGATCAAAGCTGTCCCTAATACTAAAAAGGTAAGAATTAAATAAGACATTCTTAATAAACGAAATCGAATGGCTTATTGGATTGGTGTTGTTCTGAGGACACTAATATTTTTTGTCTGTAGTTGAGAAACTTTATGATTCAAACTGTTATGATACTTTCGGGAAATACATTGTTTATGTCTATAATATAAAATGAATCAGAAAATGTGTGTGTGTGGTGATAAGCGAATAATTCCATAACAGCTGAAACAATTAACTGTTTCATTTATTAGAATATACCTGGCTATTAATAGTTATTAATCTTACTGTTACTGTTCTTCTATTTAAAGATTGGGAAGAAACTTGGCGAAACTATACTCGAATTGATCAGCGCTGGTCTTAATATAGACCAACTGCATTTAATGGGACATTCTCTCGGAGCTCATCTTATGGGTTATGCGGGTAAACGAATGAAACAAAATGGGACAACTGCACAAAGGTTTGAAGAGATATCGTTATAATTATATATACGTAGATATATTCAAACATTTTGATGATTATTTCTTAGTTTTGTTGATTGTATTGCAGAATAACTGGCCTGGATCCAGCAGGACCGTTATATTCCAGTGTTTTAATACCAATAAACGGTCTAACACCAGAAGCTGCGGACTTCGTGGATGTCATCCATTCCTCGCCAGGTACCTACGGCACGTCGGACAGCATTGGCCATGTTGATATTTGGCTCAATTGTGATAAAAGCGAACAACCTGGCTGCAGTAATAGCTCTATAGAAATACCCTTTGGAGAAGAAGGTTAGTTTTTTTCCAAAAAATTCAATAGATTCATTTCATTTTCACACAATTCAATCTGAAGAAATAAGGAGTCTGTACTGGGTACAGCATAGTCGAAGGATGACTTGGTCAATTTTATTTTTATATTAAAATATCTTATATGACGTGACTTAGTTCACGCTGGATGTATACTACCCGAAACATTACGTCATACACTTACTTTCTTTTCGCTTAAGAACCACCCAGTTTCGTACATCGTAGGTATAGGTCGCGTCACGAATCTTTAGCGCTGAACGAAACCTGCGCAGAAGACAAAAATAAGGTATCGAGGGGACGGCGCGGCGCGCGTGCGCGAGCGTTGATTGGTTCCCCAGGCGTGTTCTACCGATGCGCAGCTATTCTCGTCCAGCGCTAAACATTCGTGACGTGACCTAAACATCTAGGAATATCCAAAAAAATTATGATATAAATCGTTTCAGCAACCGAGTTATGTACTTGCCAACAAATTATAATATAATATAATTATAGAATAGTTTTCCAATTTCGTACTAAGCCGAATATCAAGAAAAGCGGATTAACTGGCACCTGTAACACAGCTCTCAGCTACAACGGGTGCCATCAGCCCTCAATTAATATATTTCTGTGTATTTCTGTTTGAAAACAAAACTGTATTATTATTATAAATTTGAAAATTTGTTAAGAATGCGAATACGGTCATGTAAATTAACTTATCATAATGTTTAATGTTTATCACTTGTATTTTGTATTTTTGTAATTAAATAAATAAATAAATAAAAATTGTATAATAAAAAAAAACTATATCCAAGTTACAGGTAGTATAACTAACACAACTTTTTTCAGATTTTTGCAGTCACAAGCGTGCACCAATAGTGTATGCAGAAGCTCTCGGCTCTCCAACATGTTTTCCAGCTCTGCAAGCAAAGAACTGTGAGGATTGGACGAGCAATAAGGATACAGATAGAAACATAACCTATATTTCGGAAAATACCGATACGCAGTGAGTATCAATATTTCATTTTAAAAAAAACATGGGCTATTAAATCAATCTTACCGATTAATATTATGTTCTTAAACACCTTTTGAGTATAAATGACGGATCTAGCGTAAGTTTCCGGCTTAATTAATAAGTAACATAGATTAACAAAATTTTCATTTTATTTCTCAGAGCACGCGGTGATTTCTACTTAAGGACAAATTCTGAAAAACCATATGGATTAGGAGAAAAGGGTTTACTTGCATAACTACTAGTTTTTTAGTTAATTACTACTAGTTTTAATAAAAGTTGGTTTGAACAAAAAAGTTATTCGTTTTATTGATTTTCCTTTTGATACTTGAAAAACGTTACATTATTTTTTAAGTCAAGTATTTTATAAAAGATAATAATATTGTTTCTGATCGCACCGTTTGGACTGCAATTGAATGAAGTTTTTTTCATACATTTTTTATGTATATCTAGATTGTAGTAATTTAATGTTATTTATCTAGCCCTAAATAGCGGTGTAAACATTCACGCCTGATAAGATTTGAAACGCAATAACACAAGCCGACATCAAAACTAAAGACTTTTCATAATATGCATACTGTTATCTTTTTTTATATACAATAAAAATTAAAGAATAATATCCGCACATTTAAACATCAGTCGTTAGTAGTTAAACAAATATTTCGTCCTACGTCAAAGGACTCCTCTAAATGCTTCAACTAAACTAAGAGAATAAGTTAAATTGAAATATTAAAAATATTAACAGGCGATTTCGGACTATTTACAAAACAGGTCAAGTTGAATATAGTTTGTTTATTCAACTAGGCACTTACAGGCACTAACACTTTTACTATAACTTAGTTATCGACAATACATTTACCAAAGCTTTGGAAGGCATTTTCTACGGCGAAGAGCCGGTAAAAAACCAATATTTGCCCTTTCTAGTTTCTTGCCGATTCTACTCTGTAGAAACTGCCTCCCGAACCGGTGGTAATTGTTTTGTAATAGCATGACGATTCAAAAGTCTTACTAAATGTATAATTGAATAAAGATACTTTTGACTTTGACTTTAAAAGGTAAAAATACGACGATACCTCATTAATGATATTAATAAGTGCATTAAAGAAGACCCGCACAGAACATTGTTATTCACAAATTCATCTGTTATTGGATTATAAGACCGTGTAACCCGCATTGGAATCTACCTATTTTCATTCCATAATGATTGGAATACCTAAATCTCTATGGATTTTTAAGATTTTACATAGCTTTTTTAAAAAATGTTTATATACATACTATAATGCAACTAATGCGTACTTTAAAAGGGTATTATTATTGTCTTGCATAGTTTTTGTATTATTATAAATTCTTATATTCTTATTATTTTTGTATCATTATAAAAAGAACTTGATTACTCAGTTTTATTTTTATTAAATTAGGTTAGTTTAGGTTAGTTTTGTATCATTATAAAAAAAACTTGTATACTCAGCCTCATTTTTATTAAAGATGAGTAAATAAGTTTTTTTTATAATGATAAATAACTAACCTAACCTAACCTAATATATTAAAAAACTAACATAAGGCGACGAATACATTTAAGCGGTTTTTTACTTTTCCGCATTCAATACGGCTAATCGTTGAACCGCCGCTTTGCAAAACGGCCCTGTTTTGTAAAACGGCTAGCCGATCAGCAATAATGTGACTTTCTATTGGTGAAACACACACAAACTTTACTTTATATATTAGTATAGAAATATAGATTACTCTTGTATAGTGATAAATTGTATTGATTAACCACTCTAATTAACTGTCTCTATTATTTAACCAGAAGAAAACCAAGTTAATAATACATGACAGTCTATAAAAGGCTGAAAAATCCGTATCTATTGGGTTTTTAGTTTGTGATCGAAACCGGGAAACAAGTCGTTACATTCATAAGAATTCTTATAAATGTAATGACTATTATTAACTTACTTTATTACGAGGTTACTCCATAAAATTGATCACTTTATATAAATAAACAATTATGAAATTCAAACCAATGACCGATGAAAGAACTTAATATTATTTAAATAAATTTTTGATAAATTAAATTTAAATTTTTTTTAACATACTACATTTAATGCATAATATGTTACCAATTTAAATGTTCATTGTCTTACTTCATACATTTTTCGGTTTTCATATGTAAATATTCTGTAACACTTAACAATAAGTTCTTTGACCCTCACTCCGCCACGACCGGACATCACGGCCGGTACATATATTGACTATTGTTTATTAACTTAAAAGGCCGGCAACACACTCGTGACATGAGTGCTCATAGGCGCCGCTGATGATGATCACTTTCCATCAGTTGACACGCCTGTTCGTTTGCCCCCTCTTATATAAAAAAAATTGTAATCACTGAGAAAAGACTGTGCGTTATTACACCTTTTTTAAACCAAAAATCATTGTTTCCAAACCGAAAAATTCCAAAAAATCATTGTTTTGGGTTCTATTGGGTTAATAAAGGTCTCCTATAATATTTTTTCTCATATATCTTCCATGTACAGACAGCGACTCGTTACGTTTTTATTATATGTACGAGTATAGACTTGCATGATATTATATTGCGTTCTTTACGGTAAATAAATGAAATAACTAACTATCTAGTAGGACATTTGAATCTTTATGAAAATCAGAAGCTAATTTATACATATTGTTGTGATTCTGTGATGGTCACAAACAAACATAACAAATACCAATCAGCTTAGGTCACAAAACGTATGGCATTTTGTGGGGCAAGTTTAGATGGGACTTTAAATACGTATTTAATGTAATAGGCGACGTACATGTTTTGTGCATACAATTATTGGCCAATAGCTATGTATAGGTCGTGTCACGAATCTTTAGCGCTGAACGAAACCTGCACAGAAGTCTAAAATAAGGTATTGAGGGGACGGCACGGCGCGCGGGGCCCGTGATCGTCGGGTGCGCGAGCGTTGATTGGTTCCCCAGTCGTGTTGTCTTTCTCGCACCAACACGTCAATAACGAGCGCGATTCTACCGATGCGCAGCTATTCTCGTCCAGCGCTAAACATCTGTGACGCGACCTATAGATAAATCGTATGACGTGTACTGCACGTTTTTTAACGCCTTAACTTAAGACTAAAAACTGGACTTGCAGATAGTATCACTCAAGCGGATATTTAAAAAGTTATTAATTGATGTTTTAAATTAAATTCCTATTTCCCGACCGGCAATGGACATGAGACGCAGAGTACATTGTTTTTTTTAATCTATTGTTTTCTGGCTTAATTAATATAACTTAATAATAAATTACTGCACTAAATTATACCAGATCTGATAAAATAAAAAACAATATTGTGGAAAAATATAAAATATGTGTACAGCAATGACTTTAAGTAATCATATCTAAGACGATCGCAATACTTTTCTCCGGTATCAAATAGAGCTCGTCCATTTTTATGTATAGGAACTCTTTTGTCGCTAAAGAATTATTTTCTACTATGTATTCATTGAAAATTAAATGAAATGTAATGAAAAATTTTTCTGAGTAAATTTGAAGCAAATACTTTTCAGAAAGTCTACATGGTGCCTACTACCGGTTCGGGAACTAGCCCGGCGAGAAGAACCGGCGTAAGAAACTCGCACGGATCCCACACTTTTAACCAAAAAATGGGGAAAAAATTCATATTTTAAAATTAATTTCCAATTCTGTAACTTAACATAAATATATACTAAATACATAATAGTTAAGTATTCTACAAGAATCATTGAATCGTCAGGCATGAAATATTTTCAAGAGCAGTACAAACGTATGCATCAATGCATTTGTTTGAAATATCTGTAACCAATTAGCCTTCTACGCCTAATCAGAGCGAAACATTTTTTGTTTGTCAAAGCTGAAACCATAATCACAACAAGGGCAACAAGAATATGTCATGGTTATGGCTGTTTGTTGTAAGGATCGGTATACTAATATTATTACGTATACTTCCAGTATAATTGTTGGAACTGATAAATATATAAGTTTCAACCAAGAATAGGTATTACCAACAAATGTTATCATCGACAAAAAATTATTTTATATACAAGTTAACTAATTACCATTTCTTAGCATAAGAAGATTGACCTTTTAATTGAATCTTAGTTAACATTGATAAGAACAAATCGTTAGTCTACGTGTCGTTCTGTTCGTGAAGACCTTTCTTTTAAATGCGTAAGTATACGTGGTAACGTAAAGTTAACATGTGTAATATAGACACATAAGATTTGCGCTCCGGTTTCTTTCAGCTGTAAAAAATTTCAGATTTCTTATATTT
This sequence comes from Eurema hecabe, assembly GCA_026213755.1. NCBI lineage: Eukaryota > Metazoa > Arthropoda > Insecta > Lepidoptera > Pieridae > Terias > Terias hecabe. The sequence goes on along the minus strand of JADANM010003811.1, from coordinate 2,133,146 downwards.
CACGAAACATGTAGAGAAAAATAACTATAAAACAGATCTTAGACCAGAATCCATATTTTAGTATAGATGGAAAATGTGTAGAAGAAAATATGTTTATTTGACCTTCCTTCAGGTCATAATAATAAACACACGTGAAAAAAATTTACTACCACCTTGTTTGACAAAAAAAATCCTCCGATTGACTGAAGGTGCCATAAATATCACGCAAGGACGATACAGATAAACCGATATAACTAATAGAAGAATTATCGTTACAGCTAACAATTAAAATGCGTCGCGGTAAGTATAAAAAACTTAGTATGCAGTGCGTCAAGTTAAGAATACCTAGCAGGTATCGAAATAGCCCGTGATTATATTATCATTCGGTTTGACAGCGTTACGTATCGCGCGTGCCGTCGAGTGTGTTGTGAAAAAAAATGTGCGATCGTAAAACATGGATACTTTTTTTTCTTACCGGTCAGTATTGAGTTCGAAACTTTTTTTTTGTTCGAAAGAGGTTTTATTCACACAATATTTTGATTCAATAAATTTAAAGTTTATCTATAGATTCAATATTTTTATTTAAGATCCATAACACTATTCTTAAGATGTTTTATCGTTAGCTGGTAAAACAATAATAAATAGGTAAATGACCCGCCAATTTGAGTGTTAAAATGTTACCCAAATGCACTTTCTATTTTAAAATTCAGTATTTCTTAATTGGGCACCTTAACGTAAAATTGTGTGCATTGCCAAAATTGAAATCGCGCAATTTTTGAACTAGTGAAACAATAATTCTTAAATTAAAAATATGTATTTTCAGGACTTTTAAAGTTAAGCGAACCAGCATCGATTCGCTGCTATCAAGGGTATGTAATTTTAATAATATACAACAATATTTATTTGCAAAATAAAAATATTTAAATTACAAATTATATTATGCTAGCAACACTCACAACAAGCTTTCTATCGTGAGTATTGCTTACAGAATATTTTTATCGTGCACAGATTAATAGACAACATTAGAGAATTAAAAACAAAACAATTTTCACTTAGTCAATATACATAAAACAACACAAGTTACTTAGCTAAACTAGACAGACAGACGTAACATTCTCGTCTGTTTGGTTCACGCAATTCAGTTAATACACGTAACTACTACACTAGCTTACAAATTTAGAACATCAATTATGACGGGTTCATTCAATTTAAATAGTAAAAAATCTCATAATTATGACTCTATTATGTTAATTCGTAATTATTTTTTACCTAATCTGTATTGTTATAACGATAATATTATATATACAAAAATACATTTAAAGTTTTTTTTATGTAACAACACCGTTAAAGATTAGGTTTTTTATAATTACGAATATTTATAATTCTAATTATACTGATATAGCGCCATGCTGTTTTATTCGCAAATGCTTTTTTAGATGTTTTATGTAATATCGGATATAATAATTACGGAACTGAGAAAAATCTAACAGAGAAAATTCTTTTGATCAGTACATCGTACAATATTAATAAAATATATTATTTATAAATTGGTAAAAATAACATTGAAGTTATATTAAAAGTTCTTAGGTAGCTACCTTATTTAATAATGTTGAATTGGTTGACTAGACGATCTATCTTAAAATAAAATGTCTTTGTGGGTTTGAAATATTTAAAATAATAATAAACACATTGAAAACAGGACACCCTTCAATTAGAATTTAGTCGCTCTATTTATATAGTAAGTATATATTTTTTATGTAAGTATTATTACTTACAGAAAAGTGTACATTTTAGTCTTTAAATTAATACAATAATGTCATTGTTATTGTGTTAAAAATGTGCAAATTCATGTATACTTGTTTAGGTTAAAAGATCGACCAGAATTTCAAAAAGGATTTCTCTCCATAGAAAATTTTGTTCAGAAACTTTTTTTAGAAGATTTTATAATACCATGACTATCCAAATCTGTTTACATGTATGTTAAGGAAAATAAATATATTTATAACTTCGATGATGATGATTTTCGCGACGAATTAAGTTCTTGGAAAGTTGTAAAGCAAAAATAATAATTAAAAAATTAAGTGAACGTACTTAATTTACACTAAGTATACTACCATAAGCAATATACTACATAAGGAATACCGTAAAACCGACACACACTTGACCAGATTGGTTCGCCATGTAATAGATATTATGTTAATATGTATTATGTATGCAAGTTTGCAAATTATTTAATATTTTAAAGTTAACGGTGCTCTCCGAACAAGGTCGAAGCCTTCTTGCATAAATATTTTCTATCATAAATCGTATATTAATAAAATACATAATAATAACAAGAAATTTGAATAATTTTAATTAGGAATCGTTATTTTTGTGGTAAACGTTAGAAAAACGAAGAGATTACAATCACAATATTAAAATTATTTAATTATTCATAGAATATACAATTTCGCTTTCTATATGATGTAACCATTTTTGAGCAACATTTCTCTAGTATAATGATTTCACTAAAAAATTGATTTTACTATCGGAAACGACCTGTCATAAATAATAACGATGTAAACGTAAAAGTCAAATATATCTTAATTTAATAAGGCTCCATAATCCATACAGAAACAGTTTTGCTACGTCATGGTAGTAGAATATTTTTATCAAGCTCAAACACAAGGTAGCTGCTGTAAATCGTTAAGGAGTACCCTCGACTATACCTTGGCTTTATCATCAGTTCACTACAGATTAATGAAATTGTATATTTCATAAAATACTATAAACGCATTAATAGTTCATACAATTTGTGAAAATTCCCCTCGATTTCCCTCGTCTGCCATAATCATCCTGATATCCTAACAATGGGACCAGCTCTGAAGAACCTTTCCAACAAAAAATAATAATCAAAATCGGTCCCTAGACGACGAAGTTATGCCCGAACAAACAAAAAAAATCATATATTATACTTTCGAAATTAATAAACCTCCTCCTTTTTTGGAGTTCTTTAAGAACTGATTATAAAAACCTCAATATAAATTAAATAAGTCGTTGATATTAGTTAACCTAAAAATAAGGCTATTGGAAAAAATCAATTAATCTTTATAGTTCTATTAGACCAATTATACTACCCTAAATTATTATACTTAATTATTTTTATTAATACTATTGTAACTAAATTAAAATCACGATACAGTGAAATATTTTTAATAGCTTGTTTTCACCCTTGGCCCGAATTTTGTGATGCAAATTTTGTCTATTGTCATACATATTTTATATATTAAAAAGGTGAATACACTAACATTGAAAATTCTTATGCTAATCTGTCAATCTGTATTTAAATAAGAGTCAAATATGAATTCTCTGTTTTAATTTTAAAAACTCAATGAAAAACTGCAAAACTGTGTCAGGCTATTTAAGAAATAATAATAATAATGTCACGGAAAGTAAAATTCTTACTAAAATGTTATAACTGCGAAAATAAAGCTGTCTAAAATGTAATAAAACACTGTCAAGTAAAAGATCTTTCAAAAACAGGGGTGAAAATAGGCTTTGAAAGTCTATAATATTATGCAAATCCATATTTTTTATCTATAAAACCGCCAAACTATCTGTCTTTATCTATCTCTCTCTTAACTAAACCCCTTTTACCCAAAAACACGTTAAAGAAAGTCATCTTATAGATACTCGTATGTTTTTTCTTAAAAAAGTAGGTAGTATTTAAACGCGTATTAAAATCGTCAGAAGATATTAAAAATTTTAAACCTCTAACCACAGGTCCAGAGTTAAGCTTGTTTAAATTTTAACAAACAATTATGTATACAATAATGAATACTGTAGATTATACTTTAACAGTTTTGGTTAATCTAACGGTAGCGGATACTACCTATAACAATTAAGAATCACCGATATTACCCGCACCAAAACTGTTCGAGATACTTTTCAATGTTATCAAGCTATAATTGTTTTCCTCGATGGCTCTCAAGAGCTCTACCAATGTCTATAACCTTGGGATTAAAGCCTCCTTGATACAATTACTTGCCCTGCCTTGACGATTTTGTAATGAAATAATATGTCACTGAACCTTTAGGACTCGTCTTTTCTATTCAGTTGACGAATTTTATTTTTCCTTTTTTATATTATGAATGCGAAAATTAGGATTAGGAAAGTTTTAAAATAATATTGTCGTATACCTAAATAAGAATTAAATTAAATATAGATAAATCTACTTTATTTTGTTTTAAATCTACTTTATATACTTAGATGAGGATATGATGACTTTAATTCACGTATTCATGACTTGTTGTTATGCAATCACTTAAATATATATCGTTCAACATTCAATTTAGGTTTTGAGAACGGGAAAAGTCCTCGTTACCTGTATTCAAACTGTGTTGCGTTTGGACACAAAAGTCATTGTTATTCCTTATTAGGTAATAAATTAATTAATTGTTTTTAGTTCATACCTACATTATTTCCTTAGTATAAAAAAGGAGTTCATTTTAGTATATATATTGTACTAGCTGTTGCTCGCAACTTCGTCCCCGTCGGATCTTTTTCTATTATTATGTTATACTGAGTCAATCCTTGATAGACATATACCGTCGCGGACTTTTTTTTAGATCATTTAAAAAGGAATAATTCTTTCATACATATTATTTTTGTATCTTGAACCGTTTTCGCAGCGCACGAAAAGGAAGCCCTCAAAGCTGAATAATTTTCCCTGTTTTTTCCATATTTTCCATTATATCTTCGCACCTATTAGTCGCAGCGTGATTTTATGTAGCCTAAAGCCTTCCTCGATGAATGGTTAATTCAATAAAAAAAAGATTTTTCAATTCGAACCAGTAGATCCTGAGATTAGCGCGTTCAAACAAACAAACAAACTCTTCAGCTTTATATATTAGTATAGATTCGTCTATAATGGATAATTTGCAAAAGATTTTTACGTTAATTTTATTGTATATTTTCTTCACAAAATTTCAAATACGATAAGGATACGCGATAATAGCGTACGATACTTTCCCAAATATTTGAAAAATATAAATTGATATATTTTATCGTAAAGTAAATAGTTCAGATTTTTGATATCATACAATGAATCATGCCTAAAGGTGAGACGCCCTCTGTAGTCAAATGCTTAAAAGTAAGCACTGTATTATTTTTTTACTTGTAAATAATTAGAAAAACCATTCACTGAGAGTTCCTCTTTTTATTTTATTTTTTCATGCAGTCTGACCCGCAAATGCAAATCTATACATATAATAAAAACGTAACGAGTCCCTGTCTGTACATGCAAGATACATGAGAAAAAATATTACAGGAGACCTTTATTAACGCAATAGAACCCAAAACAATGATTTTTGTAATTTTTGTCTGTTTGTCTGTTTGTTTGTGCACGCTAATCTCAGAAACGGCTTATCCTATCTAGAAGGGGTTTTCAAGGATATATTTTGGTAAGCTTAACTTAACATTTAGTCTTTAATTCATGTCAATCGGGTAATAAATAAAAAAGTTATGGCATTTTAAAAAATCACGTTGAACTTGCTGAACGTTTGTAGGCGCGGGTTAGGCATTTTCAAAAATGCTGCCCAAAGTCATTTTTCTACGCGTGCGAAGTCGCTAGTACAGCTAGTTTCTAAATAAATGTACCATAGGTACTTATCGTTTTTTTACAATAAAAATAGATACAGTAAAGGAGCCTACAAGTCTAGGTTACTAGGCGAGAACGAAGCCGTAACTAAAGCTAATAAATGAGTTATTGTCATGAGTTCTGTGGTTTACGGTTTACCGCGAATTATACAGCTTTGCCTATTGACCTACACCTGAAATGTAGTGGTCCTTCTACAATCGACGTTTAGTTCGTTGTATTTGATTCTTTACATTAAACTAACCACGCCCCGCGGTCATACCCCGAATTTATGCATGCACAAGCGTCCCTCTTAAATCACTCTATCTGATCAAAAACCCCTTTGAAAAATCGGTTGCAGTTTTAAGATGTAAGCATTATGTGTACGGGACAGACAAAAGAAAGAATAAAACAAAGTTGTTGTTTTATACTGTGTAATAATTATGATGATAAAAAAATATCTGTTACAAATGTACCTACATATATTTATTCAGTATCTGATCAGAATAAATAATTAAAAATCGTTGTAGTAACGTTGCAATATTAGACTTCATGAAACGTAACATCCTATTTCGTATTACTGATTGCTTCCGTTAATTATTAAGTACATATCCCATTTCACATAGGTATTTGGGACGGACAGTTGAGGAATTTTAAAAGAAATAAATGTATCGATAATTCAGCTTATTCGGTACGGTACCTATAGGGGAGACCGGGTACAAAAGTAACGGCGGGTCGAAAGTAACAAATGCTTTCTAGATTTATCTAATGGTCGGACAGCGCTTTGCCGCTGTCAGCCGATAGCCAGAAGCACCCCCCTCAATCGCATTTATTCGCCGCGTACGCAACGCGCTGTTTGTTTGTGTGACAGGACGCTATGTGAATTTACAAACCAAAAGTAAGTTTTTTGACGTTTTCTTATTCCATGTTTAGATAGTCTTAAAAGCATGATAGTAATCTAAATATTTGCATATCTATTCTGTATTAAAGTGATTGTACATTGCATAAATTCATTTTTGTATAACACGTTCCGATTTAAGGTTATATCGCACGTTTTGACAAAAATGTGGACGGGTACAAAAGTAACATAGCCCTATGGGTACAAAAGTAACATGTTATTTTTGTTCTCATGTCCTGTCCTGGTGATATAATTAATGTATTTTTTTAACAGAATGCCTCGAAAACGCATTAGAACAACTGAACGAGGAACTACCCCCACGGAAGTGTATCAAAAGGCAGCTGATTGTATCAAAATGCTGCAACGATAAGAAGCCTGGCAAAAAAATATAATGTTTGCCATGTAAAATTAAATAGATTTATAAAAAAAATAAAAGCGGGAAATACTACCGCAGTTGTGGGCTACCGTTGCGTCAACCGTGTTTTTGCCAACACCGAAGAAATTATTTTACGCGACTATCTAATCAAGTTCTCGGTAGTTTATTTTGGGTTATCCCCGAGTGAGGTACGTAAACTGGCATACGATTTAGCGCTTAAAAATGAAGAATCCTTTACTAAAAAGTGGCAATGGCAGCAAAATTGTCGCTCAAAAAGGAATTAAACAAGTAGGTGCAGTAGCATCGGCAGAGCGAGGAAGATTAGTAACTGTTGCTGTTGCCATCAATGCTCAAGGCAGACACATCCCGCCTTTTTTCGTATTCCCACTGAAACGATTCCATGACCATATGATACGTGAGGGTCCTGCTGGATGTGATGTCTGATATTATCTTATCGTTTATAGTAAAATACAGAAGCTAATTTTTGTTATTAAAGTATAAAAACTTTAAATAAAGAATTTATTGATTTAACATTTATAACATTGTTTTCATTACCAACCCTTCTGTCTTGTTACTTGCGACCCACAACGTGTTACTTTCGACCTGCCTACGTGGTCAAAAGTAACAAGTACCATTTTTTTTTTAAATCTCTGTAATTGATACAAAACATACTAAAATGTTATAAATCGAGTTACTAGAGTAAAGAACATTAACTGAATATTTATATAGTTATATTAATTTAATGACAACATTAATATCCATCCACAAATCAAGGTGAAAGTACAAAGTGTTACTTTTGTACCCGGTCTCCCCTATATAATGAAAAAAATAGTCTACAAATAGTTTGATGAATGTATTTCACCTCATACTTACAGATCTATGGATAACTACACATCCTATTCACTGGACAATCCGGTTCCTCTAATAAATTCCTCATGTATAGACGCAAGTCTGCCTACAGTCCTCTATACATTTGGATATAGAGGCAAATGCAATGGCCCAGCTACTACCGCCATGTTGAAGGCATATATGGAGACTAAGAAACGAAACGTACTTCTTCTAGATTGGGAAGAAGAGGCCAAAAGTGGATTATTGGGCATTTCCCTGAGTTATGCTTTATTCGCTTTGCCTAATTGTAAACGGGTTAGTATGATTTAGACTCATTCTAGAAGCACTGACTGTTTGTCTGTCTGTGTTATGATCCGATTAAGTTGGAAATTTAATATTATTATTCAATATAAAGTTGTACAGCAATTTTTTTTTACTCTAAATATTCCGTGATGATGCTTTACAATGCTTACAAGACTGTATAAGTAGGGAGGTACGTCAGTTTAAAACTTTTGTGTTTCCCAGGTTGGACAGGAATTAGGAGCAGCTATACAAAAGCTTCACCAGGCTGGTTTTCAGATAGATAACCTACATCTTATGGGACACTCTTTGGGTGCTCATCTGATGGGATACACAGGGAGATGGACTAGAGAAAATGGATTGGTTATTCCGAGGTAGTAATAGTCCTTCACTACACTGACAGCTTATCTGAATTAAGACATTCTTTTGTTAATACATTTCTTTGTAACTTTAGTTGGTATTATTACTTAATTTGATCATTTTTTTAGAATTACAGGGCTCGACCCAGCAAGGGCTCTCTTTGAAGGACTCTTTACGGTACATTCTGGATTGGATCGAACGTGTGCTAAATTTGTAGATATTATTCACACAAACCCGGGTAATTACGGTACTACAAAGTCGGTAGGATCTGTGGATATTTGGCCAAATTACTCGCTTGATGGCATGCAGCCTGGTTGCCCGGTAGGCAAGTTTGAAACATTTAGTTGGGACGGTAAGTATTAAGTACCTATAAGTATGTAAACATATCATAGGTACTAGTGACCCAAGCTGGTTTCGCTCGTAATATAGTATGCATGTATTTTACATATAAACCTTCCTCTTGAATCTAATCACTTTATATATTAAACAACCTCATGTGAGAATCGGTTGTGTAGTTTTAGATTTAAGCACACATAGGGATATAGGGACAGAGAAAGCGACTGTTTTATTATATGTTGTGAAAACCAAGCCCTCCTCCGCGTACCAATAAGTAATAACACTGAGCTAATAATAAAATACGGATATTACCTATAGTAATCTCTATCTAGTTCTAGCTCTAGTCTATCTTATTATCCCTTAACTACGACTGTGGAGCCTATTTGATTTAATTATGGTAGGTAGGTACTAGACCTACTAAAAATATCATTATGTAGGTACAAATAACACTGCAAATTATGCATAACCTTAATAGTGAATCATGTTTTTTCTTGAATTAATGCTCCCTAAATATATTTGGTAGTGGTCTGTATACTGGCAGTCTTCTATTGCATGTTTAAGTTCCTTCTATTCTATTGCAGTTGAAACCTCCTTGATTTCAGACCTCTGCAGTCACAACAGAGCTGTGATGTACCTAGCTGAGTCTTTATCAAATGGTACTGCTTTTCCGGCTGCTAATGCACAATCTTTCGACCATTGGACGTCTTTGCAAGAACCAGCCAATGACACCATTTACATGGGTGCCTTGGCGAATATACAGTAGGTGTTGCTATTTTAGTATATATGTAGTAGTATCACGGAGTAATCTATCTCTTTTATTTTTATTTAAAGAGACTAAAAGGTAAGAATATAAAATTATATGGCGAACTCTTTCTTACTCAACCAGAATAGGAAGGATAGAAAAAGATGACTGTTATTGCGTATTATTTTTGCACTGTCGCTTGTATAATTAAATTGTTAGACAATTATTATGGTTGTAGCTGCCATTCTCAGCTTCATCTGATGTTATCAATTATTGTATTGGAGAGCCCAATTTAATACATTCTGCATTAAATTTGGCTTGGTTCTTCTCATTTGTATGTAAACATATTCGCGCTACAATCATCTTTTTATCGTACAAAATAAATTAAAAAAATATATTATTGTTTTACTTTAAATTCGTATCACGCGTTCCTTTGTTTTTATTCTTTGTACACGTGGCGATGTATCATCGTAGACATTTGCAATTCATACTAAGCAATGTGTAGGTAGGCGTTGATACAATGTAGTGAACAAACATACAACATTAGTCACTAACACCTAGTTATATATAGTTTACATATGTAAGAACCTAAAATCATTTTATCTACTTATTATTTAAGAACATACATCCACAAAACAAACATGTTGGGTTTTTATCCGTTAGAAGCGCCTAACATACCTCCTCTAGTAAGACTATATTTATACTGAGATGGTTATTTTTAACCATATTAGGTATATCACTTGTGTTAAATCATGGATATTTTAAGAGACATTTAAAACATTTAATAAGACTTGGGGAACTCCAAAAAAAGAGCGTACCTATCCTTAAAAGGCCGGCAACACACTCGTGACATCACTTTCCATCAGGTGACGCACCAGTTCGTTTGCCCCCTATTATATATTTAAAAAAAAACTTTCAAAATGATATGATGAGAAACATAACTTTCAAGATAATATGATGTTATTTCCAGAGCTCGCGGTAACTACTACCTAATAACCAACCCAGAAAAACCTTACGGCATGGGTATGGATGGAACCGGCCCGAGCAACTCCACGAGACGACGAAGACATTCCTTTCAAATAGGCAATATTTTCAGCTTCATTAGGTAAGTAAATTTTACATACTTATTTTTTAAAATAAATTTATATAAAATTTATTCTGAACACCCTGTTAATAAAGGAAGTAATAATACACTACAAATTCGGTTTTTAAAACAACCTGTATATAAATTTAGATATAGCATTATATTAAAAACAAATAAATCTAAATCTTTTATTCAATCATTATATTTACAATAAATTAATGAGTATTTACAATAAATTTTACAATTTATTATTTTTAATATCTTAGAGTATATTTTACATACTTAGTAATATTATACAAAAGTATTTACAATATGGCAACTTTACAATCTATAAAAAAAATCAACTTGTATATTTTTCTTTCAGGAAACCTCTTAGTCTGGGAGCTTTATAAAAACAGTAATCTTTATAATTGACTTCTTCCTAACAGATATCTTTTAAGGATTCAGTCAAAATAAATAAGTATTATTTAAGATTTTTGCCAAAGATGAGATAAACGAATGTGAAATATAACGCCATAACGAAAACAGTGACATAATGTATGTATGTATGAAAACTGTTTATTATTTTGTGGGAGACAAGACAATAAAGTAATTATTTAAATTAAGTTGTTTGTGTGTTATTACACTTTTACATTTTTTTATTTATATGTTGCATTGTATGAAGTTTTTAAAACACTTAGATTTTATTTAACTGGATAACCACAGGCTATAATTTTTTGACTACAGAATAAACTACTGACCATAGATACAAAAGATCCGTAGGTCAAAATGTTGATATCAACGCCAATTATAGACATATTGCTAAAGAATTTAGATTTAATAACATAATATATGTAACAATACAACAGAAAAAAAAATCATTTGAATAGTGAGGTGTCCTTTAAAATATAACCTTAATTCTAATTCCATCCATAGACAATCTGCCCATAGAGTATTGACTAAACCATAGACATTTACAAGAACCTGTGCTAAGTGGGTGATGTATTGTAAAACCGTTTCATTGTGGTATCAATGTCAACTATAGAAGTGCTGATGTCATGTGCCGTTGATCCAATTGTCTCAAATGTACTTGCTAGCCTTTCTATGGCACGAGACTGAAAAGAGAACATCAAATTGCATACATATTATTTAAATATTTATAAGTATTCATGGTCTACAGCTAGACCATCTAGATCTATAGTTTTATTTTCGTAGCACGATATTTTTTCATATAAATTAGAGTGTAGAAACAAACCAAAAACAGAAAAGACACCTGATGGTAAGCGGTCACAGTCGCCTGTGTACACGGACAACAACAGAGGAGCCACCATTGCAACGACGACCCTGAAGGATCTTTTTATATCTTTCTTAAAGAACCACATGTTAAATCTTTTCCTTTTTGATATTTTAATTATAGGTCAGAGTAGATTCAGTAATCAATTTTAGTGGTTTCATTTTTGAATGAAGCTTGTTTGTGGCCGGAGATGAATTCTTTACATTGTGAGGTGGCTAACCTGCTTGTACGGCTCATTAAAAAAAAACTGGCATAGAAACTTGTTTGATAAAAGGCAGTTTGTGTGCATTTAGACACATTGAACAGATTTAGAGGGAGAGACTTCTGAAGATTTAAGCAATTTCCATTTGATTTCGAGGTTAAGATTTCAGAGAGCACAGGGCATAGTAACTATTAAGCAATATAACACCTGTATATGAGAAGCTTCGGCTAGCCGCTCCATAGCTTGGGAGGTGATTTGGGATGCATGAGCCAATTGTGACAAGGCAGTCGCTTGCTCTCCCATCACTTTTACCTGAAATTTGATCAGCAATAATTATTACCTTGAATTTATTAGTACTTTTAAGACTTTTTTAAGTATTTGTTTACTACGTGATGGAATCAACCTAACAATTATCAGGCTTAGTTAACTAGTTAGTAACTTAATTAGTTTTAAGTGAGAAGGTAAGGGTGTAGTGGAAATTGATTAAAAATATAACAATCTACTATAATTTTAATTGCAGCGAGTAATATTTCAAAAATTGGCTTATAGATTCAAAGTTATATTTTGAAAACAGAAAATTAAAAAGTCTGAAGTTTACTTTATAAAAATTATATTGAACGTACCAGTTTTTCCATAAGCAATATTTGTCTTTCTTCAGCATCAACGGGGCCTATAGTTGGTTCATCAAAAGCAAGTGGTGTGTCATCTACATCATTCTCTTCAACGCTGTCTTCATTATAAAAGTTCTCCTCGGTATAATGAGATTCAACTTTGACTGAATTCCGTTCTGAAGTTAAACAAAGCTATTTAACATATGATCTATGTAATTACTTATTTATTTAACTACTAAATAATTGTATAGACATATATTTGAATAGTTTTAAAATCTAATATATTTATTTATTCTTTGTTAAATATAAGAATAATCTTAACCTTTAATATAAAATAAAAATAAAGATTAATATAAAGATATAATATCAAAGAACTTACTATTTCCTACATCATTTGCTAAGAAAAGGTCCCATATTTTCTTTTCAATATTAGAACACAGTATGTTCGGATCTCCACCTCCAGATATTACTTTTGAGCGAACTGTTGATTTTTTATCCGCCCAGTACTTATAAAAAAACATTTCCAAGTCAAATATAGTCAAGCATACTAAAATATTAAATAAAAAGACTTTTAACTGAACTCCCATTGTTTAATTTCCATATATTTATACAACTAGTGTCTGATGAAAATATAATTTACTAGCTGACCCATGCCCACTTCGTTGGGCATAATGTTAACAATCCTTTTTTAACATAGCCTATGACAATCACCAATAATGCGGCTTGCTATTGGTGAAAGAATTTTTAAAATCGGTTCAGTAGATCCCGAGATTACCACTTGTAATTTAACAAACACACAAACTTTATTTGTTTATAATATAAGTAAAGATTAAATAACCGAATAGCATACCTTGACCCAAGACTTCATAGGTCTTGTAGGCCCTTTGAGATTGTTTACAACTCTAGTTAGTTTTAACCACAGTTTTTTACTTTCATGCCTTCCCTCTAGACCTCTTAGCTGTCCCATGCCTAATGGTGGATGTTGTTCCATAAAATCGACTATGGCCATCACTTGTTCTAGACTAGGACGTGACTGAAATAAAAAGAAATTTATTCATATTAAACACATATCATCCAGTAATTTTCTTCTTCTTTATCTTTGAAGCGAACCTAAGGAAGTAATGTCAAATATGTTTACCTCAGTATGAAAAATTACCAAGCTACCCGCATTTCAATACCGAATGCACACCTGTTTTACGATGCTTATTTTACTTAAAAAATATAAATACTTGCATATACAATTTTATTTTATATTTCATTTAAGATATCTTCCATATAATACGAATAAATTCATGTCATTTTATTCTAAATTTCTAGTCACATCGCCGAATTTTTCTATATTCCTATTTCCTAGTCGAGAAATCTCGATTCTCGAAGTACATTTAATTGGTAATTGACTAAATTAAACATAATAAAACTCACCGCTATCGACCGTTCCGTCATATTGGTTTTAATTTATAGCCAAAATTATGAATAGATTAAAGTTTACTAGACGTGTTTTGATGAATTGCATTAAAACATAAAAACATTAACAATTTGAAAATAAATCTATTTTCGTATAGCTTTGAAAAGCGACATCGTAACCATTAGTTGGGGCCTATGGTTCGGGCAATGGTTGGGGACGAGGGGTCAGGGGAGTGAGGAGGAAAACATAAACAAACAAAAAGTACATAGACAATATTAAACGCCCATCACAGATGTAAAATCATTTTGTATTTGTTCTTTTGAGACATTTGGAAATAATATGTAGTACATAAGTGTACCTATTTAAAGTATTCTATCCATATTGTTCTAAAATTTGTGTCACTGTTTCTTTTTACTTTTGTTTAAGCGAATATTAATTACTATACCTTCATACTTTTAATATATTATTATGTGCAAGTGATGACCAAATAGAAGTACCTAAGTGATTTTGGCGTCACTCGAATTCTCGATATTATTGAAGTGCCCATTATTTTATGCTACGTTGGCCACCAATAGCACACTTTTTTGATTGAAGTTTTGTAAAATTACAACTGTACGACTTGTAATTTTATAATAAAAAATATACCTACATAACCAGTTTTATTTGTAGCATTATTGCACATTATGCGTAATAATGTGTAATGTGAAATGTTTTAACTACATCTTACTTCATTCATAATATATCGAAAGCTTTCAAAAGTGCTAAGAAGTGCTTTTGCTGGATGCGTGTATTGTGCAAGAAAATTAACAAATATTTTTCTTTATCTTGACATTGATTTCCATCAATGTCGCACTCTGCTCTGTAATTGAAAAACTATTCTAATAATAACCGTCATCCATGTATTTTAACCTGTGGAGAGGTTTTGAGTACCGTCAAAAATGTTTAGCGATTGACGAGAATAGCTGCGCATCGGTAGAATCGCGCTCGTTGGTGCCAGAAAGTCGTGTTGGACTTAGACAACCAATCAACGCTCGCGCACATGACGATCACGCGTCCAGCGCGCCGCACCGCTACCTCGATACCTTATTTTTGACTTCTGCGCAGGTTTCGTTCATCGCTAAAGGTAATTGACGGTTACTATAGTCTTTTGATTTTGACAATGACAATAATGACAAATGACACTAGTAATATTTTAAAAGAGACAAGAGCCGGTGTGCGACTTTTATTACTTAAATAAAAGTAGTATTTTTAAATAAATAAATCATATTCTGAATATATTGTTGAAGTGTGAAAATAATGTCGGAATCAGAAAATAATGATGCAGGAGAGCAAATACAGAAAGATGAGCATAATCCCAAGAAGAGAATTCGACATCGTAAGAAACAGTTGTATGAGAATATCATGAAACAAATGGAGTTTTATTTCAGCGATGCGAATCTTAGTAAGGATAGGTTTTTGGGTGATCTAGTCGCATCGGAACCTTATGTTCCTCTCAACTTATTTTTAAAGTTTAATAAGATTCGTGCTATGACACAAGAAGTTAATGATATTGTTAAAGCTATGAAGTATTCTACATTTCTCGAACTTTCCGAAGATAAAACAAAAGTAAGTACATAATTAATAAAAACAATATTGCGGTTAAATTTAAAACCAACTGAATTTATACAAAATTATGGTATTTGCAGGTTAAAAGAAAAACAGCAGTAGTTCCATATGACGCAGACTTACGAACAGTGTATGTTGAGTCAATCCCTGTTACCGCTAGCCGGGAATGGTTGGAGAGAGTATTCTCTGATTATGGAAAAGTAGCTTATATATCTCTGCCAAAATTCAAAAATTCCAATAAAATAAAGGTAAATGTGTTTTATGTATTGTTTTTTTCTTATTCATACTTCTACAACAGTTATACTAATGTTTATTATATTAGTATTAGTTTTAACAGAGTAATTGTTTTAAGTTTATTTAAATAGTATGTTATGTATTATTATGATATAAAAAAAGTTATAAATTTAGATCTGTGTTAAACTTAAATGTTCTATTCAGTCTGCCATATCTTTTTATTACCACCTTAATAAATCTAGATATATAATAATAACTTTTTTGTTACAGGGTTTTGGGTTTATAGAGTTTGCTAGACCCCAAGATGCACAGAAATGTATCAATGCTTTCACAGAAATGGGGTGTAAGTTACCAACATGCATGCCCCCAGAAGAACTATCATCAATTAAAATGTTCTCTGTTGAAGAGGAGAGTGAACAAAATGTAGAAGAGAAGGAATATGAACCACCCAAAAAGAAGTCTAAGAAAGGAAAAGAGAAGAAGGCCAATAAGAGTCTGGAATTGAAGTTAGGCAGTGAATCTGATACCGACAGGAGGGTTGATACACCAACCGTAAGCAATACTAATATGTTCAAAGAATATACAAAGCTAAAGAATTATTTTTTTTTATTATTTTGACTATTTAATACTACTTTGAAACACCTAGTAAGAAGTTTACAGATAATAATATATTACACCATACTTCCAGCTTATAATAAAAAATCATTTATTCAAAGATATTCCAGCATCAACCTATAACAAGCTGTAACAAATCTAATTAAGAAATACGTCAATAACCTGAATTAAGTAATGTTATACAGATTTCATTCACAGCCCTCATTTGCTTGTAATGCATTTTTTTCTTATTGTTGTTATAGGAGGAACGAAATGTATCAATGCAAGACACATCAGATGTGACTACCCCTGATGTAGAAACACCCACAGAGGTACGTTGATTTTTGTACTTTTAATTAGATTACACATATAGATACACATATAGATAGCACAAATAAATGTTTTAAATTGTTATTTAAACTATATCACTTTCATGTAGAATTTGACTAAATCCTTTTTATATTATAGACAGTTATTTTACACTACATCATTTATACATAGAATATTAATTTATTATCTCTTTTAGGAAAATAAGGGTATAGGCAAAGAATCTAAAGATGAATTAACGAGCCAAGATGAAAGCAAGAATAATGAAGAAACTTCAAGAAAGAAAAAGACAAAAAAGAGATCGAAGGAGAAGGGAAAAAACAAGGTTTTAAATTTAGATAAAGGTGAAGCTCCTAAGGGCGCGCTGTGGGGTTTACAAGTGCTTGCTAAGAATGAATGGAAGGTTTTAAGAAATAAGTATTTGAATTTGCAAAGAAAGTATATGAAAGAGTTGAAGCAGAGTTTACAAGAGAAACGGAGGTATAAAGGAATACCGGCGCCGGCTGCAGCTAGCGTAGAAGTTGAAAGTGGTAAGTGAAAACGAAGATACAATAAGATATTATAAAACATAATAATAAAGTTCAATTGTAATGTTAGAATGAGCTCCTTCACAAATTAAGTAAATTGTCAATAATAATTGTTGTCCTTGTGAAAAGTGTAAGTAAAATAGTATTAAATCAGTAATAATTTAATTTCAATTTTTATCAGTATAATTTATAGTACATTTAAATTATAAATTTAAGAGTTCATATCATATTTAAATATGTAATAATTACTAATTAATAGCCTAGTATTTTGGAGTAAGACTATGAATGAAGCATTAAAAGATCACTTTCTCGTTCATTTCCAGTCCCAGGCGGTCAAGAATTGGCGCGAGCGAAACCTTCCTTGGAAAGGATCCCCGGAGTGTTTGTAAAGGAATCATTGCTGGAACCATGCTTAGATGTGAAACTTACTAAGCGTACGGTATGATATAGTTTTCTTATAAAACTACCAATTATCTAACTTTAGGTATTCTCTTGTGGAAATGAGATATATGAATATTATAAGGAGGTCTGACCAGCATTTTTTTAAAAGGCTTGGCTCACAAAAAGATCTGTACCTAAAACTATTATAATATTTTACAATATTTAAGCATCAAGCATGAAATCAAAAATCGTCACAGGCAGACAACAAAGTGATGCTGTAGTATTTTTGCTTATAGATGAATAAGCCTACAATCAAGATCCTTAAAATTACAATTGCGTTATAACATGAAGTTGATAATAATAGTTCCGTTCGATTTGACGCCCAGATATTTATTCTGCGACATATAGAATGTAATTCTAAAAAACGAATATTGAATAAAAAATCGTTTATTGGTGATGTAATTTCATAAACAATTTTTTTTACACTAAATGTGTTTTCTATGACATTTAATTTTCCTGATATTATAATATTACTCTATTTTTCAGATAAGAACCAACATCCACGCTCTACATGTAGATGTGAAGGAGGGTCAAATGGAAGCTGTCATTCGTTTTGACTCAGCTAAAGCAGCCAGTGGTGTGAGCTTTACATTTGAAATTTTACTTTTTATATTTTTTAATACACTTACATACTTAGAAATTTTTATATTATAGTATTGTAGATCTTAATTGGTCAGAACTTTTATATAATAAAATAATTTAATTTTTTAATCTGTGGAAAACTAAATAGATAACTACTAATAGATAACAATTTTTTCAGTACTGTGAAAACTCTGGCAGTCGAGCCCGCGTTCTCTCTGGTTCAGAGGAACAAGAGCAATGGACGCGCGCCGACACCGCGCTGGCCGCCAAACAAACTCGCGGCAGAGTGAAACTTTTGGCGCGAACGCACAAACTGTCAGATGCACCAGCCCTAGCGCCTGCGTCTCCACAGCCTACACATACGCATATACGATTTGATGAATAAATTTGTTATCTGTTGTTTTCGTTTATTTTTCTCTTTCACCTGGCGCTTTTTTGTGCCAGTTAGTCATAATGCAAAATTGTATAGACAAAAATTTTGGCGCGAACTCCAACTGTCAGTTACTCTTTCACGCTTGATTTTCTGTAACCTAGCACTTTTATTTGAGTTAATGAATGAATTTATGAATAATAAAAATATACGTAGAATATCGACTTATTGACAAAGACTTCTGGGTAGTATGCTTAAATTAATTTTAGCTGACCTCTTAGGTACAAAATGATAAGAAAACGACATTGATATTGTTCGTCCTTCGTAGCGAAATACAGATAACATACGCGTGTATCTTAACGCGTTAATTAACTACTGCAATAGTAATGAACGATAACTTTGTCAATCCATACTAATATTATAAATGCGAAAGTAACTGTCTGTCTGTCTTTCCATCACGCTTAAACTACTGAACCGATTTGAACGAAATTTGGTAAACAGATAGTCTAAAGCCTGGTGAAGGTCACAGGTTACTTTTTTAAATCAACCCCTAAAAGGTTGCGCGTAAAACGCCTAAACTTTATGTAATTTTACGCTTTCACGGCCAAGCCGTTGAACCGATCGTAATGAAATTTGGTACACGGATGGTCTAGAGCCTGAGAAAGAACATAGGCTACTTTTTAACTGGAAAAGAGGTTAGAAGGGGGGGGGGGGGTAAAAGTTTCTATGAAAGTCGTCGCGGGCAACAATCAGATTTGATGTTTAAGCGATTTAGGATTAATTTCTATCGTTTATTCATTCCTTAAAAGGAGTACAGTACCTATATTTAGATCTGATAAGATCTATGTAGGAATTAGTACGAATTTTGACTTCTAACTTTTTTACTTTGTAGTAATTCAGTAGTAGCGGATTAGTAGACTCGTAATGAAGGAGTAGATAACCATAGTTAGTAATTATACAATAATTACTAATATGCGTGTTTAAAAAAATGACAAACAATTATATTCAAAATGTTATAATATACATTGCCTATCGTAAATAATGATCTGAAATCAGAGTCTCAGAGTTTATGGTCTAAACTCTAAAAGGATACATAACAATTACACTCAACTCTAAAAACTTTATGACATACCTATTGAACTCACGCCACAATTTCAAAGAACCCAAAATATTATAATGAACTATATTTAATATTTAATTACACATAATAAAATAATGCATGGGAAAACTCGCTACGGAAACCGCGATCCTCATTTGCAATTTTTATTCGATTGTGAAAAGACGTTTCTGTGCAATAATAATTTAATGATTGCAAAATAAAGTCATGATATTCGTATTACTGAGCGTAGTTACTTTTATTATCGGCTATGGGGTGTACCTTAGGTATAGTTATAGAGGGAGATTGTTAGCCAAAATACCGGGACCACCACGATTGCCGATTATAGGAAATAGCCTGACCATAGTTTTACCTCCAGGTAAGTTTGGCATTGTTTTGAATAATGATACCTGTTAATAATAAAAAAAAAACACTAAAAAATTCGCAATTAAGATGAAAAAATGAGAGTGATATCATTTTTTGTTTTGAAAAAATTTTACTTAGAAACTTTATTTAACATGAGGGTTAACGTAAATCGCGGTACAAGTTTAAATTTGTTTATTATCTGTGAATATAAGACTATCAAAAAACAGACTTATAATATTATTAGCTTCTATAATACTGTTACCAGTTTATCCAGCATACGAAAATTTAACAGAAACAATCTGTCATTTTGATAAAGTCGTCGTTTATGGTAGCCTACCGTAGCTCGGGGATTCTTAGCACCCCCTGACCCTCCGATACCGCGACCGCTACCTTGGTCGGGCCTAGTGGGTCTGCCGAGAACTGGGGGCCTTACTTTTAATGGCACACTCATGGTTGGTTTTTGCCCATACTCGCCACGCTGGGCAGACGTGTTGGCGAGCGCAGTCGGTGGTTATGATGTAGAAGAGGAGATGCTGCTGCCCATCCCATCTCGTTTTGTCCCTTAGTCGCCTCTTACGACACCCACGGGAAGATATGGGGGAATGCTATTCTAGCCCGGCATTCCATTCTAAATTGTTCATTCTAAAGTGTTCAATCAATGCGTCCTGCCCGTAATGACATATGGTGCTGAAACGTGGACACTGACAGCGGGTCTCGTTCACAAGTTCAAAGTCGCTCAACGTGCTATGGTGCGAGCTATGCTCGGTGTATCTTTGAAGGATAGACTCAGAAATGAATTTATCCGGAAAAGAACCGGAGTTACTGACATAGCTCGCAGAATCAGTACGTTGAAGTGGCAGTGGGCCGGACACGTTGCTAGGAGGACCGATGGCCGTTGGAGCAGACGAGTCCTCGAGTGGAGACCGCGGATCGGCAAAAGAAGTGTAGGGCGCCCCCCAGCCCGATGGACCGATGACCTCAGAAAGGTGGCGGGTTTCGACTGGATGCGGAGGGCGGAGGACAGGGAGCTTTGGCGCACCTTGGGAGAGGCCTATGTCCAGCAGTGGACAGCCATAGGCTGATTTGATTGATTGAATCTGTCATTACACAATATAGGGGGCGTCCATAAATTACGTGAGGTGTTTAAGGGGGGGAGGGGGTCTAGTCTAATCTCATCTAATCTTACGTTGGAGAGAGGGGGGGTCTCGGCAAATATCACGCAATTTTTTTTCTGATTAAAACAAAAAAAATTATACTATTTTGGTCTATTTAATCCATATTGTACATGCTTAAGATTCAATCTTAGGCGTAATCGTAGTACGATTAAGATAATTTACTAATTCGCTCGAAAGAAAATAATTTTTATTACACTTATAGGTAATTAAACTCTCAGCAATATCGATTACTACTCTTAACTAGTCGTAAATAAAAGCACGATGCAAATTTGTTTTTTTTCTTTTTACAATAACAATCCAACGCGTTTACGTAAAAAACTCACATTTTGAACAATCTCACGTGAGATTCGGGTATGGGGGAGGGGGTTGAATAAAATCTCACGACATCTCACCAGGAGGGAGGGAGGGGCAGAAAATTAAAAAAAACACCTCACGTAATTTAAGAACGCCCCCATATTATATAGATAATTAAATGTTTCGAACATAAGCTAATATTTTAGTCATGAATTACAAGGTCGTGGAGGTTTATTCCAAGTATTTTTTTTAATGTCATAACAGGTTCAAGATAGAATTATACGGATGCATTTATTTTCGAGTTATAGAATGACAAATAGTTCTAAACTTGCCTTAAAGGTAGTAGGTACAATTAAAAATATATATAGTGTTGTTATTTCAAGCAACTGTGATATCGTAGCTAAAAATATTTTTTTTAGTTTGAAGGACTTGGAGTATCGAAGTTAGATTTAGAGTGAATGTAATTAATTAATGTCTCGCTTAATATGCTCTTTTTCACAATATGTATGTGGAATAAAATGTTTAAAAAGGATGGCCACTACATGACGCGTTATATTTTTATAGAGCTATCAATTTAATTGTTTGGAAATAAATTCTCGCTATCAACTTTAACCTTATTTAAAAACAATAAAGAGGAATGTTATTTTATCCTTCTATTTATATATCTACTACGCATATCCCATAATCCCACTGTTATTGTAAAATTATATGTGAAATTATTTCAAGGGAAAAAAATCCATAGAGACTAGCAGTAGACTAGTCTCTATGGATTTTTTTTACAGAGATACAGAGAAAAATGTAGAAGTACACATTATTCTTATTATCTCGGTCAAGCTGACCTCCAAGGCTTATATGAACAAACACATAACTTTTCAGATGAACTATTCGTCTACATGCGAACTTTTTATTACGACTATGGCCCAGTTATAAGATTCTCCGCCTTTGACCTGTTTTTCGTCAATCTGTACAGCCCTGAAGATATGGAGGTAATTGTCTACTTTCACTATATAAAATTGGACAATTGAGAACAATAGTTGATGTTGCTAAACGCAAGCACAAGTTGCTGGCCGTCCCTCCAGCGCGCACCGTTGCGAGACCCCACTCGCCCCTGCTACGCGTTCTTTCCGCGCTCAACGTTCTTCTGGACAAATACCCTGAATGCGATTTGTTTGCGGATAGATGGTCGTTTATATTGTCGGTATGCTTGAAGTTTTGCGAGAGAGATGTATGAATGTAATGTCTATAATTAGCGTAATTGGTGAATAACCGTGTTAATTATGTATTGAAATAAATAAATAAAAATAAACAAATAGGTATACTTATTTCGAGTGTTGTCAGCCTTTATAACACGAAGTAAGGCCTGAAGTGTAGAAATGTTATTCTAAATAGCCCTCTTCCCGCAAGAATCGTATTTTCATCTCTGAAGATAATTTATAGTGAAGATACTTATAATTATTATTAATATAAGGGATGAAGTAGAAACCATTTAATAGACGATGTTTTTTTATAAAGCATTCTTACGTCAGGCAATTCAACAGGTAGATTTTTCATGAAAAGTTATTATCATCTATACATACATCCATATAATTTGGCATTTATACTATTAGGTAGAAGATAAGGAAATCGATGATCGCAGTCCTTAGTCAATACAATACATATTATTGATAATAAGTCTATTATCTGTAATTGGCGATTAGATTAATAACAATAGAATTGTAATTGCGCTCTCATCTTACTAGGTCAATTATAAAAATATACATTATAGGCACGTGATATGAGCGTTTAACTTATAACCAGTTTGTGTCAATTAGAAATGTCGATTTATGTGAGCAATTAACATTTTCATGATGTTTATTTTTAATCTATTTACTACTGAACATTATAAACTTCAATGTTCACTAACCTTTTCACCTACGTACAATAGTTTATCTAGTTTTTGGAATTTTTATTATTTAACAGTTTCAATTTTCAGGTAATATTATCGAATACGAAATACAATGAAAAACAACAGCCGTACACCTTTTTAAAACCGTGGCTATGTGAGGGATTACTAGTTAGTAATGGTGAGAGAATTTATTCTTTTTAAAGTTAGTCTAGATTGCAGGCTACATAAGTACTCCCGCGGAAGAACACAAGATATAGATCGCGTCATTTATGTTTAGCGCTGGACGAGAATAGCTGCGCATCGGTAGAATCGCGCTCGTAATTCATCAATTACGAGCGCGATTCTATTGGTGCGAGTAAGACAACACGACTGGGACAACCAATCACCGCTCGCGCACCCGACGATCACGCGCCCCGCACGCCGCGCCGTTACCTCGACATCTTATTTTTGACTTCTGCGCAGGTTTCGTTCAGCGCTAGAGATTCGTGACGCGACCTATACATGTGCCTCCTTCCGAGCCCGACCCCCGCAAGGGTTCGTAATGGAATACCGGTAGGTTTTAGTCGTTATGGCCCTTTAAAAGTGAGTCCGACAAAACCGCCTCGAACTGTCAAAAAAAGGCTACTCGTGCTCGTAGAGTAATTCGACCACGTCCTAGCGTGTTCGTCTGTGTCAGGAGAAACACCGGTGGGTTTTAATCGGTAGTGGCACCATTTTGTGGTAGTCTTCTCACTTATCCCTTGACGAGGGCGTGGTAATATGATTTCGTACTCTTATAAAAGAGGTTTTAACCATAAGTTTAAATTTAGCTTTAACCAAATCAAATCAAATCTATCTAAGTATAGTGATGAGAATAGACTGAGTTGATTGATTGAATCTATACCAACTATAGTAGGTAAAGTACGATTTTGCTAGTATTTCAATCTGCTAAACATATTAGAACCGAGAAAATTTATTTTATGCCGGTAAAGTCGATGGGCACAGATAGTAAGTTATGTATTAAAAGGAAATTATACTTACAATATAATTAAATAATAATGAATCGCCCTACCACAAAGATAATCGTTTTTGCTTTGTAAAGTAGGTAATTAATACATCAATTAGTTACTATACGCATACATTTTTAATTATAACATCTGGCTATAATATCAGTAGGTAGGTATTTATTTACCATTTTATTTTATATCTATTTATAGTACAGTTATTTTAGGTATTATTTGCGGAAAAATTCAAATATTTTATAAGATAACTAAACAAACAACAACGTATATAATAATCCTTTATTGTCCTTCAATGTATTATATTATTTTAGACTTTTATAAGTTTATAACTTTTTTACTAAAAAGAACCATATCAACATTGGTTTTTCACATTTCGTTACAGCCTCGTAACGAATAAATAAGGTGTATACAAAAATTCAAATGACTGAAAAGAAGACTAGAAATGGGCTTGGAATATGGCTATTCCTTGCTTTAAACAAAGTTAAACATTAAAATCCGCATATTGTATTTATTATCGTATCGAAAATAATAATTATTTAAAATACAATATGAATATATTATATTATATTATATTATATTATATTATATTATATTATATTATATTATATTATATTATATTATATTATATTATATTCAGGTCCAAAATGGCGGCAGCGAAGGAAAATGTTAACTGAAGCGTTCCACTTCAATATTCTCAAGAAATATGCTAGAACATTCGTGGACCAGGCTGACATGTTCTTAGAGAGGATCGACGCTGAGACCAAAAATGAACAAACGGACGTTATGTCACTTATAACTCTGACTACTCTTCAAGTCATGTGTGGTGAGTATACCAATTGTATTGTGAGTATACCTCTTAATTGTTTTGTAGCACTATACTGATACAAAAGTGGGTAAATGGCTATTTAAAGGAAACTTGGGCTAGCAACTAACTCAGAAGTTGAAGTATTCACTTTCAACTCAAGAACTGTAAAGGACTTTATATACCCTTTGTATAGGATGTATAACTCTATTGTTTAGTTATTAGTTAAAAGTTAAGATTTATAATTGCTACGAATGCTCTGTGTGATAGATTCTTACTTGCTTTTTCACTTATTTCGAACTTGGCTGAACAGGCTAATAAAAATAGAAATTTAAATTTTTATGGTGATTTGTTAGTTTTTCAAAGAAACCTTTATTATGAGATACCATACTCGTATATTAAATCGCAATGTTACAGAAACAACTATGGGGACATCTATGGAAGCAGGAATCAAAACAGTCACCAGCAAATATTTAGACTCGATCCACGAGATTGGACACACAACCGTACAGAGACTCAGTCGTGTGTGGATGTTCTTCGAATGGTCGTTTAATCTATCAAAAGCTGCCAAAACACAGGACGATTTATTAAAAAATTTGCACGTATTTACCAAGCAAATTATTAATGAAAGGAAACTGTTTTTGGAGAGCAATGGTATTGATTTGATCGATGATGATAATGAAGTCAATAAAAAGGGACGGTTAGCTATGTTGGACTTGTTGCTGCAGAATGAAAAGAAAGGGAATATTGATTTAGATGGTATAAGGGAAGAAGTGGATACGTTTCTGTTTGAGGTGATGTATCGATCTAATCAGCTTTAGACCTTTAAATGTATCATCAGAATAAAACATTAAACAAACTATAAGAGATTATATGCAGAGCTGAAACCAGCCGGGTCAAAGTTTACCTTCCTTGCCCACAATGACTCATCATTTAATCGGAGGATTCATATTAGTAATCGGAGTATAAAATGATACTTGTTTTGAAAAAAAATAGTTTATTAATTTTATTTAATCATTTCGAATTTTGAATCTCTAATTTTTCCTTATTGTTTTTTTCGTATTAAAATATCTAACTATTATAAAACAAACTTAACCTAATAGCTATGTAGTATTTGTAATGTCGTGACATTTAATTATTTACGATTTAGGTAACTTACTTATATTGGTAATTGTCTCTTTTTCAGGGCCACGATACGACAGCAATGGCTCTTACATTTATGATAGTACAAATTGCAAATGATAGTACTGTTCAGGTATGCGTATAATTAGTTAATTCTAGTTGTAAATAGTGCTGAGTAGTTTCCTCAGTAAATAGTATGTGTCAAGTAAAATTATTTATGAACTATGCATACGTATAAACAAAACGTACTTATATGCAGCAACATTAATATTGGGCAGATTAATAAAATAATTTTGAATTTATTTATTCATAACTATGCTGATTACAATAAGTACGTTGTACTAATTCCTACATTAATTTTTAAAGGGAACTTCTCCTTGATTTACTCTTGTGAGATTTCCCTCCTTTTTCTTCATTCACGTCTGACGTAGGAGACGTTTTAAAAAAATTAATTTTAGTTTCATTAAAGTTACGAAACAGATCATGTTATATAAACCGACGCATAGGTAGGTATCATAAAAAATAATTCTTGTTTTTAAATAAGGCTAAAAATAATATTAATCTTACTTATATTGCCCAACTATTGTAGATATTAATATGATTTTTTATGAGTTAAATATGTTTTATATTTTTATTGCCATATAGAATAAATTATATGATGAAATGGCGCGCATTTTTGGAGGGTCTGACCGATCTCCTTCCGTGGAAGACTTGGCAGAGATGAAATATCTAGAATGCTGTATTAAAGAAACACTAAGATTGTATCCCAGTGTCGCCATGATAGGCAGATATATAAAGGACGAAGTGAAATTACGTAAGTTTACATATAGGTAGCAACTTTATGTATTATATCCCTAATAATGTTTTTAGTTCCTCCAATCAAAAAGTATTTAAGGCGGCCTTTACATAAATTGAGCATGTTTTAATGTTACTGAAATACTTGAAATAAGGGTAGTACCTACTACATTAGTATCAGGGTAATGATAATACCATAATATATTCATCAATTTACATTACTGGAATTTTAATAAATATTCCACACATCAATAATCACGAAAATGTGCAACTAGTAAAACTCAAATTTATGACATTAATTTATACCTTTCGTCATATTTAGCGCCATTCATGGCAGAATAAAAAAGTTATCCTTACTTTAGCCTCCACACTGTTATTAAAAAAGAGGCCGATTTACCTGAAGTTCCATGATGATTTGAATATCGAATTTTACAAATAAAATTATTAGCATATACCTACTTATAATATTATGATAATTTATAGCCAGTGGATACACGATCCCATCGGACACGATGTGCCATTTGCACATTTACGATTTACACCGTCGTCCCGATTTATATCCAGAGCCGGAGAAATTCATTCCTGAACGATTTTTACCGGAAAACAGCGAGAAACGTCATCCTTACGCCTATATACCGTTTAGTGCTGGACCTAGGAATTGTATAGGTTTGTATATTTTTAACTTTGTTATAATTCAGTATTTATAATATTTTCTGACATAAAGTCGTTTGAAATGTTTTCACATGTGGATGTTATCTATGGTTTAGCTTGTGCGTGCCTAAATTTATGTAGTCTGTTAACATTCGTTATTAAAAAACAACATGTTGTTTACAGGTAAAAAATTCGCAATGTTGGAAATGAAAACTTTAGTATCCAGCTTGATTCGAAAATACCACGTGGACCCTGTTACAAAGATTGCCGACATCAAATATAAATGTGATTTAGTGTTACGCCCGTTAAACCCTCTCTATGTACATTTTAGGAACAGAAGTGACCAGTAAAATATATTTATTAATAAGAACAAACTCTTTAATATAGTTTTAAACTTAAATTTCGAAAGGTTAATCTCTATTTCTAGATAAATTGTTTTACTATTGTATTTTTTTATTGTCTTTTTCTTTCTTTCTTTCAAAAAGACTACATTATCAGCTCAGAATACAGAGTTTATTTTGTATTCTTAAATTATCAGTTATTTTATATCAACGCCGAAAATTCGCTGGTATAATTAAAACGATTTATTTTAAAAAGGAAATTTATTACACAATGTAAATGCAACATCAAATTCAGTCTTAAAATACGTACAATTAGCTTATAAAATACGAGGCACTGGCACGATACAGTATTCTTTATTCAAAATTTGGCGGTAAAAAATACGTCAACTTATTAAATTCGTCTGAGTCCTAATCTTCTAAAACTGACGTTGTAATTATCAAAACTTAAAACTAAATTTGATTAACAAACAAATAATTTGCAATTCACTGAGGCGTAGACTGTAGTAGGTAATTCTTTTATTTACATATTTTAAAAAGCATGTTTCTCGCATAACAAATTAGGTTAAGATTTGTCGCAAAAAATCGTATATAACTGTACAAATAAGTATCTTATATATATAAACATACAATACATTTTATTAATAAGTACATTCTTAAACAGAAAACATTAGTTTAATTTGATTTAAATTCAATTTTATAGTAATTATGTAATCTTAGTTAAAAAAATACATTGACATAAAGCATTTTCAAGATGTCTGACAGAAGTAACGCTTGTCTTAGTGTCGGTACAATATACGTACATATTAACATTAAGTTATTTGATAAGTAAGAATTATATCTATGTATTTACTTAAGTGCAATGGCCTGCATGAGAATTATTTATAATCTTAAATACTAATTACACAAACGCTATACAAAATATAAATTTTATTGTACCTTCGTTAAATATAATTACAACCGTTCCTGTATTTACTTAAAATATGTACCTTATATACACGTTTAGTAGGAAAGTCATAGTCTGCTATTGGTTTTAATATAAAACAAAGAGATCTAGACATTTTGTTTTTGTCATGAGGATAAAAGGAATTTACATTTCTTTAAAACGTTAATTTGTTATAATTAATACATTTCATTGAATTAAAAACTTGGCACTAAAACAAAGATTAGTATATTTAAAACAAAGCTGCCATCTATACATATAGTTACCTGTTCTATACAAGCTCTGTCCATACAAAAGGTAAGCATATCCATATACAAATATGTATCGTATACCTACAGATTAAATAAAGCTAAAACACAACTGCCGTAAAAGTTGTTTAGTATGGATATAATTGTTAAAAATAGTAATACGAGTATATCATTACGTCTATAAGCTGTTAACTATTAATACTTTCCCATTAAAATAAATATACCTACTATTTTATCAATTGCACATAGTCATGTCAGTAAACGTTCAATTATTAGAGAACATCAAAACTTAAAATATTTTTTTACATTACCGTTATACAGAGCACCAGAAATATATAATAGGATAACGTTAATCATTGTTACAGCTGAAAATCTTAAAACAAAAAACACGTATGGCCAACTACTACAATTATATCACGGTGCAGACAGGCCGACTGCAATAAAACTCACAATTTTATGTATACAAGAGGTAGACAAACTTATATTGATAATTTTTAGGACGCTTCCATATGTCTGTGGACGGTGACTGGAGCGATAACACTATTTTTGCCACAAGGTAATACGGTCATTGTCAAATCAGTAGTCATAAGCCTCGGTTTTACTTTGGCCGGCGCAGGGAAACTGACGTCGGATTTCGTATCATCAGATAGGACAGTGGGGTCGTTAACAGAAAACCCGGTCGCTTCTGAATCCTCATGCGGAGTCATAGTAGAATAGCCGTGGTCTGAACTAGCCGCAGCGTGAGGACGTCTATACCCAGTAATGACACGGTACGGAGATATAGGGGCCTCTATTTCCATTGCAGGAAGCAATTTATCCTGACCAGACTGATCGGGCATATCATCAGATTGTAAATGACTCATTTGAACATCAGCGTCATACCAAGTTTCTGCTGGGCCATCGACGTATAAGTTGTGACAGCTTGCCGTGGAATTGTTTTGCTTGTAGCAGTATATTGCTACAGCAATTATCAGACTTACTGTAACAATAAAGCCAGCTATTGGACCTATAGCTGAGTAGCTAGCGAATGCATCTCGGTTTATATGGCCAAAGGTCCCTTCACCGTAGGGTGTGACAGCACCCAATACTCCATTAAAACATGTCGACTGAGTTGTACAGAATGGAGCTGGGAGTGATGATTTTCCATCTGAATCTATTTGACACCATTCACATCCCATCACTCCTAAGCAAGATGAGTGCGTGAGGTAAGTATCACATTGAAAATCGAAACATGACTTCAAATTTTCCGCAACGTTGTGGAAATAATGGGATTTGTGATTATTGCTTTCAGGGATCATTCCACATAGCGGAATATTTTGGGTATAATTAGAGGAACTAAAATTGGGACATTCAAATATTTCAGAACTACATTCACATGGACACTCACACTCCGTTTGCTCCATTCGGTTACAATTGAGGCATAGTCTATCAACCATACTGCATGGACAAAATGCTCCAACATTGCACGATGCATTGATAAGACCTACAAAAGCGTTAGTGCCAGGAATGGCTGCAATATAGTAATTAACACAATGATCTCCAGATACAACATTGGAAAGTACTGATGACAATGAAATATTGAATTCATAGTACCTTTGTATTGTTTTGTCGTAAAAATTATTACACAACCTTTTAGTAACAAAGCCTTTATGGTTCAACATGTCAATTGCGATCATGGACTCTTTATGGGTAATATGTTGCTGTTCAATTGGGCCAGAGCTGTTAGGATCCATAAGGCCCGGATGTGAAACCAAGTAGCCCTTGTCATTCATAATAAAACATTTGTTATTAGACATGGCACATAAGGGAGAACTGTCCATAAGAAGTTTATAAAGGAAGCCCATTGTAACATCCATAGCAACCACCATTGTAGGATAGATTGGACTTTTAACAGAGTAGGATAGAGTAACAATATAACCTGCACCTCCAACATCTAAGTTTGGTGAAGTAAGTATAATTCTTCCAGGGGATTCCACAGCATGTGTATACCATGGCCTTCTTACTGGCTCATAGTCATATTCTAATACTGTTCCAGGAAACATAACAAGAACACCACTTTCCGTGACTGCATATCTCCTCACAATATACTTAGACAGGCTGCCATGTAAATGTTGCCTTTTATAAAAAGACAATATAGAATTTAAGAAACCCACATCATGTTGTATTTCGCTCTTTAGACCTGGATTTGACAATAAACCGTGCGCAACACTCCTGAGATAAGCTAAGTAATTCTGCATGTAAGTTATGGCCTCTTGACCATCACTCATATCATAAAGATAAGTAAATGGCGATTGAAAACTCGAAGGACTTAAGTACACAGTACCCTGATCTATAGTAGATATTTGCTTAAAATGTCTACAAACTTTCCCATTTTTGGGAGGGAATAAATCTATCCTATGATATAAAATCTCTTTATTTGTCCTCATAAAATATATGTTTGATTTGTTAAGTAAATTAGAGGTGGATACTTCAGTAACTATACATACAATGTATAAATTTCTAACCCACTGCCATGAGTAATTAATTTTTGTAGTTGAATTTTGTTCACTTAAAGTCAAATTACCAGTACTATTTATAAGCATCTCAGTCTTAACACTACTGATAAAAGAATATGTCTCTATATTCTCCAAAGAAGTAAACTTTATTTTATCAGAAGCTGTCTCTGGCCTAGGAAAATAGGTATGCATAAGAACCTTACCAGAGAAATCCATGACAAACACTCTTCGTTGCTTATTTGATCCTTTAAAATAAATTATATCTTCAGCCAAGTCAGACCAGTATAAATCTAACCCTAGTATGCCATTTGGGATCGGTCGTACCATAGATACAATAAAATCTCTTTCTGTTGCTTCCCATATAGGAGTTTCCACTTTTAAATTATTTTCGTACTTTTTTGGCAATAATGATATGAAAGCTGAAGCTACTTGTCCAATCACACCACTATTATTAATATGCATCTTCACAGAATGTTCATTTGAATGATTATGCCATTTATCAAAGTGCAAAATACTCAATGAACAATTTCTATCCGAATGGTTCTCATGTAACAATCCAAGCCCTAGTTTTATCCTGTTGCTTGTTGACGGAAACATTTTAAGCCACATATCATTTTCTGCAAGCTTATTGTCTGTTAAAAAGATAATTAATTTATTTTCTGGCAAATTGGTTTCATTTATAAGACTCTTTAATTCTTCCTTTATTAATTGTGAAGATAGGGTTGTGGAAGAATAATCTATAGTGAATAGAAATTCTCGAAATAGTAGTTTATTATTATCAGTTGCATTTCCAATGTTGCTAGTACCATCATTTGTGCATGTATCTTCAAATTTTATGAAACCCGTCATGTTTGTTATTTTTAAAGCAATCAAATCACTGGGCTGTAATGCATACACAGTCTCCTTGGCTATGTTTAGTGCGTGTTGCAATGACTGGGGATTCATCTTATTATCAATAATAAATACAACCAGTTTTGGTTCTTCATGTACTACTTTATGGTACAAATATCTTAAGTTTGAATGCGGCATGCTTGTACAATCCTTATCTGTAGCATAATCCATATGTGAGAGATAGTATTGTCTCTTAATCTTCAAGTCTTTGAAACGATCTAACATATTAGATTGATGTTCAGCGGAATCATAATTTGTTTTCACAAAAACAGACTTTCGGATGGAATTGAAAGGACAAGGCTGGGTAAACGAAGGTGTATTTACGTCACTGATGGCGTCATTCATTTCTAAAAGTATGTTAATTGCAGCCGAAAGTTTGAAATCCAATTTTTCTACAATATTAGACAGAATACTGCTGTCAGAATCAGCATAGCAGTTCATTTTATATGCAGTACGAACTTCTAGATGTGAAGTATATTCACTTCCAAGCTCTTTTATGACAATTTCAGTAAATTTGCTTGATAAAGTATGCGATAACTGGCGAATGTTTGCTTTAAAATCGCATTGATTACTGCTACTATTATTCCTTGTACAGTCGTCATTTTGTGCAAAATTTTGAGTCACACAAATAAGAATTATCAATAAGCATTGTAGATCCATTTTGTTATCCAGATATTTCAAAGACGCACTTGATAACAAATTCCATTGCACTAAGAGGTTAAGGAATACAAATCCTCTTCCATGTTTACAATTCACGGCACTTATTTCACGTTTATGAACGGAGTACGTCTTTAAATTAGTTAAATCACATTGAATGATTATGTATTTATTTCACCAATCGTATGTTTTTTCCATATTCTAGCTGTTATACAATTATTACAAACAATTAAAAATGATAAACAATCATATATAGATCGGATTAAATGGCTTATGGCACTCAGACATAATGACATTGACAAGACAGATATCAATAAAGATTACAATAGATACAATTTAAAACGACTATACTACATTCACACATTAAAAATGAAAAAAATCGTGCTTTAAAATATATAAATAATATCTATGTGTAACTAAGAATATTATTTTAAATTATATTTAACGTGTGCCTTAGGACCTTTAAAATATTATACGTCAATTATTATCAATGTGAGATCAACAACATAATTTGCACGTTTTCTGTTTAAGATAAATGTAATAACTAAAAGGCATAAAATAATACTAATTTGTTCACTCTACAGAAAATAAAATATGTAATATTATGATGTAAACGAAATTTAAAGTAAAATATCTTTATAGCATCTAAGGCCTATTGCGAGGTCTTGACAGATCACTTATCTGCATTCTACGATAATATGTCACTTGTCAACTGTCAAAGTGTTGAAAAACAACTTGTTGATTGTGTTGAATTATTAATGTGTTTTTTGTTTGTTTAAGGAAAGCAAAAATTTTATAAAATCGTATTTTAAAACATCATCTGAATAACTGTTATGTACTGAAACGAAATGGAAAATAAGTTCATTCTCAACAATTTGGGGTAACTATGCCAATTTGAATTACTTACAATTACGACGTAGACAATATTTTGTATGACCTCCTTTATGTAAACGAATGCTATTAGAGTCTTTCACTATTATACAATCCCGATTCAATAGCTGCTTTAACTGTGGTAGTTTTTAAAATAGCTTTTGTTTGTCATTTCAAAAGTTAAAAAGCCTAGTGTCTATTTAAGCATTAGTTTCTAGCTTTTGACGTGAGTGTTAGTGTGCTCAATGATCAATCTGACAATAAGTGGCTATCCTTTCCCAAATTGTTACTTGCCCAGTCTGATTTAAGAACAATTTTATATTTTAAAAGTATAAGTTGTTGTTTTTGATCTCTTAAAATGCTACATACTGTGTAGAATGAAAATTCCTGTATTGTAAATTTCTTTATTAATTACATATAAAAGATAGTATTATAAAACATATTTTGTTATAATGCTGACTCCTAAAATTTGTTTATTTTTTACCTTGTTCCCCCGTTAAAGTACCGTTCATGTGACATAAACAAATTTATTTCTATTAATTTGTAATTGTGGTACTACAATGTACCTCTGTCATACCTAGTACCTGTGACTATAAATAATTGATTGACAATTACTAGACTACGCCTTAGTTAGACAGATTTCTTAAGAGCATCCTAGTATAGTCCCTTAATTATTCCTATAATTATTTAAGACTTAGATTATATAGAATGTTAGACTAAAACACAACATATTACTTTAAGTTACCATGCATTTGGTTGTTACAAGTAACAATCATAAATGATTAATTAGTTTATACAATGTCCAAAATTAATTTAACTACATTTATACATAAATTTGCTAAATGTACTCTAATTATGCCACATTAACACAGATTTACAATCAAAATGATATAAATAGTATATTCTTTTAACCCAGTAATAAATACTATTTACTTATTTCATTACTCTTTACAAATACTCATTTATCCCGAAGTTTGTACTAGACTGTTTACTAAGTATATAATCATTTCATTGGATGCATTAAAGTTGCTTTCCACTATCCATCCCTATATATGCTTAAATTTTTAAAACTGTGCTACCGATTTTCATGCAGTTTTGTTTTAAAGATAGAAATTCAAGTGGTTTATGTCTATACATAATTCTATTTAATATATGTGTATAGGCTGGTCGCTAGTTCTTCAAATATTGTTTTTTATAAACATTTAATATCTGGATGGCACTATATCCTTACCTATCCTTAGATCTAGATTAAAGCATTAGAAATCCTAATACCCCAATTGGCGACTTCCTTCGTCTATCGGACTACGGCGGTAATGAAGCAACCATCCTCTACCTCTAGTACAAAGTTCATTGCGTATCGCTACGTCACGGCAGTTCTACCAATCACTGTCCGCCGTCCTTCGGTGTTCGGATAACGACTACCGAGTACTGACACGGGCAGTGTGTGCGCGGGAGTGCGGCGATTCGCACGTGAACGCCGCTGAGCTTTGTGACGTACGACAATTATAGGACGTAGGATTAAATTGGTTTCATTGTGCCAACAATATGAAAGTGGACAAGGAAATCGTCGCCGGTCCTGTGGACTCTAAGCCGATTCTTCCCGGCAGGAAAGGCAGCTTGAAGGTGACGATCACCCAGGCGCAGCCCAAGACCCTGACGCACCTTCCGAAGCGACCCCCCGTGGACCTCGCCTTCACAGACCTAACATACAAAGTGCAGGAGGGAAGAAAGAGCAGTAAGTGTTTTTTTCTATTGCATAATTTTGTAGGATTCAACAAGAACATTGAATAAAACAATGGTCTTACCAATACTACGATTTCCTTCCTCAATTCGTTTAAAGTGCTCAACTAACTTCTTGAATAACAATGCTGTTTATATACCGAAATGGTAATTAAGCAGCTACGTCACGAGTATAAAATCTCAATAATTAGTAACGATGTCTTTATCTATAATAGTTTTAATTGGATGCTAGGAGTGATTTGTTAGTAATTTTCCTTCGATGATAAATTGCGAGATAAGTTGAAAGTTATCACGTCGTGGTTCCGGCTCCAAAGGACTATTTTTATTGTGTTTATCAATAATTACGAAATCAATGCTGATACCATTCGTATTAGGGTTACGGTCGACTAACGCAATCGTTTATAGGTAAATTCTAAACATGAGAATGTTTTTTGTAATGGCGAACTCTTGTCCTCTACGAATGTAAACAAAGATTCCTTTGTCAAATAATTAATTGGCAAGCTACCGACGACAAAGGATTGTTCTTTCAAGCTGCAGCGGATATTTATATACATGTATATTGTATACATTTTAAAAAATTATAATTGTTTATTTGTTCATTAGGTTTCGAAATTAGTGAATTGTACACTTTCATTAATAGAAGCATGCCATCGCGTATAAACTGTTTAAATAATAAACATTTAGAAAGGGTTATGAAGGGGGAAGGGGGGTCAAAGTTTATATGAAAGTCCACGCGGACAGAGTCGCGGGCAACAGCCAACAGCTAGTGATATTCATACGTATAAATCGATATCGCGCGATTTGCGATATCGCCCCTCTAAATCCATATTTTTTATTTGTTTATATACGAACACAGACAAGTCTTAAAAAGCAAAGAGCATTAAAAATTTGTACTGCATTTCTCAAGTTATAAATAATACTTCGAACCAGACTCCTTTTCTATTTATGTCTATTTACAGACGACTTATAAGTTATTAAGCGATTCTTAAAATTTTGGTTACAAAAATTAAACAAATTTAACAATTCGTCTGCAATATTTTTATATATAACATTTTTGTACTTAAAATTATTTAGTCAATTAAAATTTTGAGGAAGTCGTTTGCCTTTCAATGTTTCAATGTCGGAAGGTTTCGGAAAAATACATATAATATTAATCTCGTCGATTTTAAAACTAGTTGGCTGAACATGAACAAGAGCTTATTAATTAAAAAATATCCATAATATATTCTTAAAATGTCAAATGTAAAAAGTATTTTATTCTGATATTTGTAAGTTAACTAGACCTTTTAAAGTACATATAATATGTTTAATTAAATATTTTTATTAAGTATTTTTTTACGTTTGCGGCGTTACCCTTATATTCTAAGCCAAATAGTATATTCATTACAAAGATATATCAGAAAATGTTACAAGTTTTTGCGTGAAAAAACGCGGGGCACAGATTATATATTGTATAAAAGCGAAATTATCCAAGTCGTTAAAGTTACACGTATCATTATTAACCTCCGGCCTGTAACATAAATGTGTTTTGCTGTTTGCTTCAAGCGAGTCGTATAACCTAAATAGAAGTAAGACATGTTCGTAAACAAAAAATACAATTACAGTATGTACTCGCACGGTAGACGCGAAACTTAAAAATCATGAAGCATGAAAAGTATTAAAAAGCCTGATAACGTACAAATAACAATTATAATGTCCGTAAAATTTTTGGTTTTTGGGCTACAATTTTAGGTACCTATTTGTACTATTTCGAATTTTTAGAGCACCTGTAATTGAGCGGGCAATTGCTAATTTGCTGGTGCGAGACGGTTGGAGTCGGTCACGAATTGTTGTCCTGCTTGTTGGTGCTCATAAATGTATAAATAAATAAATAAATAAATTTCTAAAGTTTGTATCATCTAGGTAATCATTACAAATCTATCGAAACGTCTGTCGTTAAAGGCTTAGTAATATAGGCGCTACAGTAAAACGCATACTGCAAACTACTTACATACACGCATGCAGCAATCTGCAAGATCCATATCTTCTAAGTTGGATTATTACGATGCTAGTATAATTTTTTTTTGCATGTAGTAGTAAAACATTGATAAGTTGAAATGTAGGTTAAACGCTTATAGAGAAGTACTTTTTATAGAAAAACTGGTCTCAATACGAAATGCCTAGCAATTTTGTTCGGTTCATAGCACATCACCAAGGCACAGATTAGAAATAACGCAAATTATTATTTTTTCTTCTTGTCAAAGTGGCATGGTCATTAATGTTAATGTTATATTACTATTCAAGGTCTATACTTCTAACGTGGGTATTTTTTTTCGAAAAAATCAAAAGCATAATTCTTTTGTGTCAACTTACGAACGGAGCAAAAACTATTTATTTATTTAGTACAGGGTTGAGTGTCAATGGTACTTGAGAATAGAGCGATGTCCTAAACAAACATTGAAGGTTTCCGTCGAATTGTTTAAGGTTTAAGTCTTTAGGCAAAATCAAGTATTGAGTTCTTATATGACACTACTTCATCGAATTATTGTCAAAAATCATGACGTGAAAATTTATAATTCAATAGAGTACCTACAGATTAGACCCGATATTGACACGGTTACCAAAAATGATTATACTTTGGTTAATTTTATAGAGAAAGAGAAAAAAAACAATTTCGTTTTGTTTCTCTTGGTACGTATCCAGTTGCTTAGGACTGTGACTTCGTTTAAGCTGGCCATTTTTCCCCACCAGTTACGTCCAAAGTTTAAATGCCTATAATAACTAATGCCTATAAATTCGCTTATAGACTATGTATCTGACAGTACAACATTTTATGATTTATTTTGATCTTCTTTAGGTCCCTTTATCTGGACTTTTACAGCGATTGTCAAACGTAGCGAGGAATTGATCCACGAATTAAATGACTCCGACGTGTCATTGACGGACTAATTTCCTGTCATTCAGCACATTCAACACATTCAACCATCCATGGAGTCATCCATCGACACTCTTTTGCACTGTTACCTTAAAATTACGTCTTAAAGTTATGTAGATTTATATCGGAATTTGCTATCTAAACTTAAAATATGTATATCAATAAAAAAAAAACGAATTGGCTGTAAATATCTAAATAACAGATAAGTACTAAATAGTCAAGATTTCTAAATAAAGACTATTGTTTTTATTTTGTCCCATCTGGATGGCTTATCTCGGTAATAATTCTGAATATTATTGAACAAGGTCGGGTTAGTGACTCCTATAATTAAAGTATTTGTAAGTATCGCATTCCAAATTGCAGTAAAAAATATACAGATATATTCTCATAATATAGGTTTTATTCTCGTGTCGATTGGACTTACGGAGGTTGGTCAACAAAATTGACATTTCTATATAGATAACTCAGACTGTTAGCATAAATTGAAAAGCGATAAGTTTTACCAACAATTATACATAGGTTTTCCAAGATATCGTCGAAGATGCGGGTGTAGCTCAATTGAAAAATATGCTTATTCAAAAAGTATAATATTATAGTACCTGTATGTATTTAAAATATTCATCAGTTCAATGTAAATTCGCCGTCCCCGCGACCTCACAGAACCAAGTAACAAGAAATAAACGAATACATTTCAAACATTAATATTATGAATGATTAAATATGCATATATTCAAGAACAAACGTTTTTTGTTATCAGTGTAGGTAATAATAATATTGAATGCAAATTTTTTTTTTATTGTTTTCGTGACTGGTGTTGTAATAAATTTTTAAGGTTTACATGTGTACCTACTTTTGTTGGCTTGATAAGACGAAAATCAGATGAGAAAAGAGATGACGGCATTATGTAGACCAGATTTTAAAAATATTTGCTCAATTTACTGGTAATATGATGAAGGAATGACATTTCGATTCATTTGAAATAAACTGAAGATAGAAATAGGAATTACCCGTAGCCTGTGTTATACCCTTGTTTAACCAGATCTCATTCTTTTATATATTAACAAAGATTATGCAGTTTTTCTCGATTTATAAGTGTGGTAACCTTTTATAAGTGGTTCTCGAACTGCTAACGCATGCCGCTTCTTCCTGGAGTGTGGAGGTAGATATGTCAGACTTGCACGAAATTGTCACTCTCGACTAAATCCCACCAATGTTCTTCCGCGCTCTCTGACTCGAACAGTCTTCAAATTGTCTAGGCAAAGCTGTCAATCAATTTCAACCATTAGCTATATCTATACCTTTTTACTCACAACTAAACTAACCCATCGGATGCCTTGAAAAATACAGAGCGGTTTATATTGAATAAAATCGCTGTTTAGTGTTGACAAGGTCTTGACGTAGTCACTGGTTTTTAGTAATTAGCTGGCTTGTTATACTGGTTTTAAAATATACGAAAATAAAATTGTATATGTAAGGAATTTTATGCTTCGTACGTTCTTTTTTATCCAACATTAAATATTCTGTTATGGATAAAATTCAGATTTATTTATAAAATAACAACGATTGTAGCTCTGTGATCTTTAAAACTATTTAATATAAAGTTTTATTTGTATTATGTAAAGTGAAGATATAGCATAATTTTATTCTAATGAGAAATATTCAATTTGGTGTTGTTGTGATTGCACCAATTAGACTAGATGTAATAGAACCACCTCCCACAGAACTATATTTTCTTCTTTGTCCCTACCAGTGCAGTTTTTCAACCGACATCGCATTCGCCAGGCTCTTCAGTCGATGTCTGAAAAGGTGTCAGTTACCATTGCAGTAAGACGAAACGTCCACTACGTTGTTTCAGTCGGTACAAGTCCGACTCAACCCATGGTCTCATATTCTACTAGCAGATCCGTGCCCACTTCATTGGACATAATGTTAATTATCCTTTTCGGTTTTTATATATAGCCTATGACACTCAGCATTAATGGGGCTTTCTATTGGTGAAAGAATTTTTAAAATCGGTTCAGTAGATTACCCCTTACAATTTAACAAACACACAAACTTTACTTCTTTATAATATTAGTATAGATGACTTTTCACCCACTAAAAAGCTCTTAAGTCGACGGGTGAGGAAAGCTACTAAAAGACGACTTTCTTGGGTAGTTTTCCGCATAAAGAGTAGTCCACCAAAACATGGTAAATATTGAGTGAAATTCCATATAAAAATCACTGTTGTGACAACTGATTGTTATGTTCTGAGTAAAATAATGGTTCGTATAATGTTTTATTGAACTCGGCCCACGTCCGCCGGTGGCATTGTGTTACTGTTTTGATTACAGTAATTTTATGATCGCGGTTCTTTTATCCAGACGCTTGTTACCACCTAACGATGGTTCAGATACTTTAATGGCTTATTCGAACTGTTCCTTCATTTAAATTACGTATATTATGTATACTATTTTACTGTCAATATTTTAAAATATATTAAAGTTTTAACACACTTTGTCGTTTAGATATATAATCTCGTTACACGTTAATAATTTAAGGATATAAACGATGGTTTCTTCAACCAATGGCAATGTCTAGTTAGTATACACCGCATTAGGTTATGTT
Organism: Eurema hecabe; assembly: GCA_026213755.1. Taxonomy (NCBI): domain Eukaryota; kingdom Metazoa; phylum Arthropoda; class Insecta; order Lepidoptera; family Pieridae; genus Terias; species Terias hecabe. The sequence goes on along the minus strand of JADANM010003811.1, from coordinate 2,091,568 downwards.
ATCCCAGTGTAATAAACCACTGTATAAAATTACGCTTTCTAATGGCCTGTAAAAAATTTACTTGTCTTTGTGATCTTTCTAAATCCAATTGAATATCATGTTTTACGTTACAGTACGTGTGCTTTAAAGCGACAATTTCAAGACCCGTAATTACTTGCAAAATTGGTCGTATTTTATATACTTAAAGAAAATCACACAATTACCGGATGTGAAGATTATTTTGTAATAACTCAGCTAAAATGTGGAATTTGCATTAAAATTATAATTTAATTATTAATGATAAAGATGTTAATCGGCAAATGATTTCCATCATTCATACAACCTCAGTAACTAGGGAAATAATCTGGTCATTGTAGATAAAATTATTATTTTGTAACGCGTATAAACGTTATCTTGCTATTGAAGGGCATACTGTTACGCTTTTAGATATTGTCGGCGATAAGATTTAGTTATTGAAAATTAATACAAACATTTTATATTCATAAACATACGTTTTTAAGTTTTGACTGAAGTCCGGAGTTATTTCTTTTATAACAATCATATTAAAATTTGTTAATGAAAAGAGTAGAAAACAGTCTATTTTGGATTTATCGCTTCTATTTCGCGTTAACTTACAAATTACATTGCTTGTTCGCTAATAAAAATGCTTTGAACTAATGTGGTCCTAATGCTACCCCCTGCAACACCTCTACCTAAAAAATTAAATATAAACTGCTATAGCTTAGGAAGAGTAGCAATTAGCTATGTGGCTGTATGCATCGATCATTAATTTTAATGCCATATATTTATGTAATTATAAGAAAACAAATTAAACGTATATAACATATCGTTACGTAATCAAACGCTTAAGGTAAGTTACATAATGAACTTGATAACTTTACTCGAGTTGGTTGTCTACAATTTAACATGTCCATCCTGTTGCATAATTGCAGTTATTTATACTTGAGTTGTAATTTTATGATTAGTCATTTAACCATAGATTGCAGTGTCATTATTCATTGTTAGCAGATTTTGACGATGGAAGTTATTTGTTATTTTGCGCTTTTGTATTATTTAGTTCAATAAAATTTAGGATAGGTATTAATGTTGTTAAATAATTGGGACATAATTTTATTAGCTTCAAATGCAAAAAAAAATAATTAGAGGTGACAGTAAACGCAATAGGTACGGTTATGATATTGATATACAATTCTGTACCAATTTGAATGGTTATTTAACTCACTTCGGTGGCTGATAAAAAAAATATGTTTACTTAAAATTATTTTCTTTAAATCTACATTACAAACTATATGTTTGAAATCTGTCTGTAGTAATTGTATCTGTTATATAAAAAAAACTTAAACCTAACACGCTCCCACAGGCGATAATTCACGTCAGCACACTCTTATACGAATTGCCCAGAGGGCCGACTTATAACATACTCATAAACAACCCATATTATTTGTGGATTTTTACGTGAGAAGTCCCAGCCTGTGCCTACTGGCCTTGTATACTTTCAACATACGCGTTTTTTAAACGGTTTTTGCTTACAAACACTGATTCGAAAAAGATTGAAAAGGATTGAGGTTAATGATTATTTTTCTGTATGTACCTACGTTAAACCTCACTAACTTAATGTTCTCTTCACAGATGTCAAAACAATCCTCAAATCGGTGTCAGGCAGACTACGGTCCGGCGAGCTGACGGCCATCATGGGCCCGTCAGGCGCCGGAAAGTCGACCTTACTGAACATTCTTACAGGATACAAGTAAGTTTCTATGGTGTATCGACGCTTCGTCAAGTCAGAATCAGATTGTTTTTAAAGAAATCTTGTTAACGTGAATAAACTCAGATGTTTAAACAAAGGAACGACGTCTGAATGTCCGACGGTGGATAAATTTTTATTTAAGCCACAATTGACTGAATTTTTATAAAAGTGAACTTGCTAATAAAATCAATTAGTGCCTAAGTCTGAGCTAGTCTATGAGGTCTAGAACAAGTAATGTAAATAAAAATACAATTATTCGTAAAGAACTCGAGAAAACGACAAAAAATACCTGTTGTATGTCAGCCATAGTAAAGTAATACTAAACTTGTAAATATAAGTGATTTATTATTTCGCAGTGCCAAGTAAATTGACGTAATTATATTATAACCTTACTTGGATAGCGCAAAAACGGTTAGAACAAATATTAATACTAGAATTAATACGTCTGTGTTACCAAATTGTTCCTGATATTGAATACAAGCGATATAATTTTCCACTAACAAAATACTTCTTCCTTCAAACATGTAGGAAAATTTACAGAGGTGATCATTATTGTCTCTTAAAAATATACATAAAAAGGCACAGAAAACGCGATTGCGACGTTTTGGACTTTCTCTCAATAGCGAACCACTTTGGAACGGTGAAAGTTAAATTTCGCACTCTACCGTATTTACTAAGTAGCATGATGAAAATCTTTTTAATTTCGTACTTTAATCCTAGAAATTGAAATAGTGCAACTATTTCTGTGGGCTATATATTATATAGTGGGATTCGATGTAAATATGTCTTTTGTATTTAGGCGGGTTATACTGCTCTATAGAATAAGTATATAGTGCTGATTCTCAAAGTTAGTTAGTAGGTTAGTAAGATTGTGGAAGTTATCATATAGATTTAATAATGTCTATTTAACATTTGTATCTTTTTATTTATTTAGTCTCTCTTAGTTGCAATATACAACAACATTTCATTGGATACAACATTTGTAACAGGCGCCCTTATCACTAACGAGTGATCTCTTCCAAGCAACCCATTATTATAAAGAGAAAAAGAACAAAATATAATCCGACGGCGATATGCAACTTATACTATTACATATATTATATATTGTATCAATAGTAACCGACGGCTTGTATGCCTTTCCATCTCATTAAATGCTTGTCCTTTTTGCAACATGGTTTCTATGCAGTGATAATCACTTGACTTAACACATATACGACATTTAATTTTAAAACATATTAAAAAGCTCATATGTATTACACTCAAGGTCTATGTCGAACGAAATGCGAATATAATCGTACAAATATCATAAAGTAATTTACCGGAATTGATATTTCAACCAGGAAAATATGTAAGCCATATATAGCGTAACCTTACATATGATAAAATAAGTGAATTTAATTATCACTGTCCTGTTTGTCGTTTTGCCGCAAAATTTTTCTGAATGTGATATTTGGCATCGCTTAATGAAGGCTTTAGTCGAGGTTCGCATGTTTTAAAGAAATTACCTTAAAGGGCTATCTTTGGTAGCTAAAATTATAGAATTTCAGGCTGCCAAAGTGTTCTGATAACTATTAAAAAAACATGTGTATGAATTGAAATTTTTATATTGAATGCTTTCGAATGACAGATTGGTTGAACAGATTGGTTATAAAATAATTTTTAACGAAAAATAAACCGACTCCAAACTAAAAAGCAAAAAATAAATTTGCTTCCCACCAAGTAATACGCATTTTCATTTAGTATATAGAAATGATTTAATAGTTTTTTCATAATTTTGAAGTCGGTACTAAGTAAATGCTACAATGCTACAAATTTCCTCCTCCTTTTTTGAAGTCGGTTAAAAATTAAAAAAAGGTAGGAGGTCTAATGATTCAGTTGAATTAGGACTCTCCTGGAACTCAGTTAACAGAAGCTGTTTCAAAATGTTTTTTAGGTTTTGAAGATCCTAAGATTTTACTAGAAGTCGTAGATCAAGTAACGAGTATATTAAGACGGAAGTAACATTGAGATTGAGACTTGTCATTGACAATTATTATTTTTTACTTGAGGTTTAATAAATCATCAACCTTTTCTTACTTTCCGTATCAAGTACCGTAATATAGTTACAGATCGTTCCATTTGCGGAATAAGTTGAGAAACTTGTACTACTTCTATTCTGATTCTTAACGATAAGATGTACTATTAAGTTGCTTGTACAATTCTTTATTATAATAAAATTAAAGAAATAATAAGACATCTTTGCAATGTAAAGATATAAATCAGGAATATTACAGAAATAAATCACCAAAATCCGCAATATAATAGAACAGAAATAAATAAGATTTATTACTTGATTTAATATTACTGTTTTGATATATTATAATTTTTTTCAAAGCTATGTGTGAATGACTGCGTTTATTGAACTGCGAAAGTTTTTATGATACTATGGAATAATTAAAACTATTGGAATGAGATTTTTCAAATAAAAAACAGTAGTTTACTTAAATAGTACCTATTATTGCAATTAATCAGATAAGTACCTACACACACCGTTATGAAAAATGAAAAATGAAAATGAAAAATATTTATTTTCTGAGTAGATTTGAAAAACAAATACTTTCAGAAAGTCTACATGGTGCCTACCACCGGTTCGGGAACTAACCCGGCGAGAAGAACCGGCGTAAGAAACTCGCACGGGCCCCACACTTTTTACCAAAAAAGGGGAAAAAAATCATCTATGAAAAAGCATGGCGGTGAAATAAATGTGCATAATTGACTTATTGTAGATGCATAATTATGTTCTATTGTTGAGTTGTTAATTTAACTCTTTATGAGAACAAAGACTCATTCTATAACTTCACATACTTATATATACTACTTCAGGTAACAATTGAAGTACAAAACATTACTATAGAGTAGTATATTAGTCTAAAACATATATCCTTGACAATGGCGTTTCATTTAATATAATAGACAGTTGTGATGTCAGTTTTTAATCGCTGTTTAAAAGTATCGTATTTTTTTTATACAAATTACAAACTACCCACCTGCCAATTTCAGCCTCATTAATTTAGTAGCTTTTCCGTAAATAAATAACAAACATTAAAACGATACGCCAAAGTCCCTGAGGATAAATGTGTGTATGTATGTATGTTTTATGATAAAAAAGTATTTCTATGTTCATAATGTTAGTAATATTATAATTTTCTTACTACTAGATCGTAGACGAATACGTATACGTCACAGTTGAGGAGTTTTCAAAGAATATCGGTACAAATTGTCTGATTGAAATATTACTTGACGTAGTTCTCTAGTTTACGTTCGTTATATTGAGTAATACGACACGGTTGCGTAGCTTTAGCAATATTTGCACATATCCAATACTACATGTTACCTTAGTCGTTATCCGATTGGTCAAAAATACCTATCGTGTTACGAAGTACCCTATGTCAGGCTTCTACTTTCTATCTCCACCTAAATATAATTTGGTATCATTGTTCGTTCTTCTAGATCTTTCTTGGATAAAGTTGTTAAGCGTCAAACAAAGAGACAGATTGAGAACGTAAATGACTTGGTATATACTTATTTATATGTTCTGTAATTTGTGTTTGTATGTTTCTCAACGTTTCATGAAACGCTGTCAAGTGTGTGTCTCGTTTGCAAGTGGCAATAACCTTTGCTTCAATAATCCGACCTGTTTGTTGAGAGATTCTTTTTGTAGTATTTTATGACAACAGACTCTGTAACTGCGCTGTCATCGTTGACTATCCTTTTTGGCGATTTAATAACCCTAGTTATATCTGGACTTGACCTTGCTTTCTGAACCTTTATAGGATCAAGACATCAATCTTATTTCACAAAATTATTAATTCATGTATCATTATAATTAATGGTGTAAAAAGATCGCAAAATAAGGTTTTAACTTCAACACTCGAGTAAAGATGTTTTTATAGTTTTTAATTTGCGTTGACGTCATCACGTGTTAGAATTGCTTTATTTTTACGTTATTCCATTTTTGCTTCGACTACTATTTTATAAGCGTTGCTTAGTACAATTATTATATCATTAACTAGATGTTTTATTGATTTTCAGTTAGGTATTTCCTGGTGTCGTTATATTATTGCTAAAACGTGTTTTGTCGTCGATAAATTCATCCAATGACTTCTATTTTTGATCCTTGTTGCGTTTACTAAGAGTTGCGAAGACTTAAATTCTATAAATGAGGATAAACCTTCATAAAAACGTGTCCTACTCGTTGAACTGGTAATACGATCCTTAGAATGTCCTTTAGAAAAACTGCTATATTGTTTGTATTGCAAAAGGTTTGCACTGCGCTCTGCCAAACCGGATTCTAGCTATCATCTAGCATCTATTAAGTAGGTCAAGCGGTCAATTTGTTGTTCAAACTTCGGTCTGTATCAGCTAATGTGTCCCTAATTAGCGAAAATACAATACTGTTAATGGGTTGCTAATATATGAATCTTGTTATTGTTTGGAAATGTGGCTATGATGACTCTTTAAACATAACGTACGTGTTCTGCAGTTTTATCAGTAGTTTCCTTTCCCGTGGAAATACCGAGATATAACGTATACTATACTAGTGATCTGCCCTAGCTTCGCACGCATACATGATGAATGTATTATACTTAAAAATCGTCCTCTTGAATCAGTCTACATATTTTCAAAACCGCATATAAATGTATACCGTATTTTTAAATAAAGATATAAGCATACTTAGGGCCAGATAGTGGAAAACGACTTTGTTTTGTACTATTTACTGACTGAGGTCTAAATCTAATCTATTTGCATATAGAAAACTAGCTGTTGCTCGCGACTTCGTCCCTCTAGATTTGTTTTTCCATTATTTCTTCGCTTCTATTAGTCGCAGCGTGATGTTATGTAGCGTAAAGCCTTCCTCGATAAATTGTTTATTCAATTCGAACCAGTAGTTCCTGAGATAAGCGCGTTCAAACAAACAAATAAACTCTTCAGCTTTATATATTTATAGAAAATTTAGTTATTCAGGAGTTTATGCGTGAATAAGGGACCTAGTTTCATATCAAACGTTAGTATTTATTATATCAGTAAAGATACAAAAGAAGTCTCGGTCTTAATCACTACAATGCTGTATTTTAAATATTGTCTTTTTCTTGCCTTCAGATTTTTGACCTTTTCAAATAACCTTAAAAAAGGTGAATAACATATTATCGTTTCGAATGGTTAGCTATATGAATGTTGAAGTAATTTGTATCCATGACTTTATAAAAGATAAATACTATGTAAGGGGCCGTCCATAAATTACGTGAGGCGTTTATGGCGGGGAGGGGGTCGAGTCTAATCTCATCTAATCTTACGTTGGAGAGAGGGGGGGTCTCGGCAAATATGACGCAATTTTTTACTGATTGAAACAAAAAAATATACTATTTTGGTCTATTTAATCTAGATTGTTCATGCTTAAGATTTAATCTTAAGCGTAATCGTCGTAACTAGTCGTAAATAAAAGCACGATGCAAATTTGTTTTTTTCTTTTTACAATAACAATCCAACGCGCTTACGTAAAATACTCACATTTTGAAAACGTTTGAAACATTTGAAAACTCACGTGAAATTCGAGGATAGGGGAGGGGGTTAAATAAAATAACACGACATCTCACCAGGGGGGGAGGGAGGGGAGAAAATAAAGAAAAACACCTCACGTAATTTATGGACGCCCCCTAAAGACTTTAAATACCAACGTTACGTCTAGTTAGGTTATAGATAAGGTATAGCTACACTATTTTTTACATCATCTATACTATAGTGAAAATATGTATCTACTCTTGCGGAATCAACACATCTTTGCACCTTTAAAAAAATTTAATTCCGATAGCTTTGTTTCTAGTTTCCGTAGAAATAAGGAGTTTCTCTTCTTGATGCGATTTCTCTTTCTCTTTTCTTTATAACGTAGCTCTTTTATCATAACTTAATACGTATTTGTTTTCTCTGAACCTCATCGTTCTCGTATAAGATGGTTGATAAACCTCTCCCGTTAATGTCACCGATGTTGTGTATTATACAATGATTTTGCAAGCGATTACGATACCGTGTTTAGAATAGCTGGCACGTAGACTCCATTCATATGTAACGTGTACTGAGTACGTATACTGAGAGTATTTGCGTATATGGTCACTACCTATAGGTCTTGTGTCTTATAAATGTATCAGAGCATTACTGCTTAGGCGTTGGGTGTTCGTTGTATGTAACAGTCTGTCATATATATAAATATTAGACGTGTCAAGCGGCTTTACTAGCGTAGTTCCCGTTTCCCGGGGCAATACCGGGATAAAATGTATACAATGTGTAATCCAGGGTATCACCTATCCATACATACAAATTTCAACTAAATCTGTCCAGCCGTTTTTGCGTGAAACAATAAGAAATGTACATACATTCTCACAAACTTTCAAATGTATTTATTAGGATTTATAGCTTCTGTATTGTACAGGTTTATAAATCAATTATATAATGATTTGTTAGAGATAGTGTAATCTTATCGAAGATATGAAATGATGTTACGTCTAGCACCTTTTACCCGATGAAGCCATAAGAAAGGGTAAAGATTTTGGTCCATGAATGTATTTTTGTACCACCGCCTATTACTAGACATTTTAAAATAATTATAAAGAAATCGGAGTAAGATCTTAAAGCGTAACATCAGGAGTAATACCTTAAATTGTAGTATGATCATTATTGTCAGTAGATTCCTAACTACTTCAAAATAATTTAACTCCCCTTAATTAGAATAGGAAGTAAATACTGCTATTGAAAAAAAGAAAATATCGATCGGTTTTAACGAAGGTAATTTAACTTAAAATTACTAGATAAATAATAAAGAGTTATCTTTAATAGAAACAAAGATGTGAAATTTCCAATTAAACATTGCACTTTGAATTGTTTTGCAGTTAAACTAATGACCATTGTATGAGAAATATATGTTGACGTTGCTCCATTTACAGAAGATACTAGTGTTACTCACAGAATGAATCATTTAGTTATAGTATGAGTGTTATGAATTTCGATGTTTATATGTTATATATTGTTATCGATATCTATACTAATATTATAAAGAAGTAAAGTTTGTGTGTTTGTAAAACTGTAAGGGGTAATCTCGGGATCTATTGAACCGATTTTAAAAATTCTTTCACCAATAGAAAGCCACATTATTGCTGAGTGTCATAGGCTATATAAAAAAGGATTATTAACATTATGCCCAACGAAGTGGGCACGGGTCCGCTAGTTATAGATAAAATTGGCGGGATTTTTAGGGAGAGGAGATATCTGGAATTACCGACCCGATTTTGAAAATGTATTTTATAAAGGGACTATCATTACATGCTATAAAACAAAACTGCTTTCCGTCATCGGCCTGTGTGGGGTTGTACCCAGATCTTTTAAACTATACAACAGATTTGGATGCGGTTTTCGCTAATAGATAGAGTCAAATTGCGTTATACTGCACTTGCGAACCCCGGGTAGCTAGTAGGTTATTTTTAAACTTAAATGTACTGGGACATTTATTAAGTAGAAGACATTAATTAAACAGAGTCAATTAAACATATGTTAATAAGACATTTACTATTCTATGTATGTATGTATTTGGTAGCTTAGAGTTATGGACCTTGACCTACTGTTGATTTATTATTATGACCTAATACTATTTAAAGAACTACATTTTTATAAAAGGTAAACGTTATAGATGAGTGTGTAGTGACGTGTCATTCGTTATCAATAATTTATTGCATATTTATAATATTTAAAATTTCTATATTAAGATTTTTAAATCGTGTAGGATTTAACCAGGTTTTTTGAAAGTTTGAAAGTCATTTTAGGGACTTTCATAACGAAATACAGTGATATAAAATATTGTTTTTAAAATAGATGATAAATCGTTGAACATATTTTCTATTTGTTGTTTAATTTCACAATATAAACGACTGCGGTGAAGTATTTTAGAGTATATCGAAGATCGTTGGTAGTGTTTTTAATTGCCTGTCCATCACTGTATACAATATGTTATAAAAATTATTGCGAAAGAAATAACATATTTAAGATATAAGTATCTCATTTGGGGAACCACCACAGTATGGAATTAGCTGTATACCACCCAGGGGGGTGGGTCTTCCCTGAATGTTACAACCTGGACTCATTCAAAACAAGAGTGAACTGGTTAATTCTAGGCGTTCCATCAGGCGAACGCTTGACCACATTCTTTATACTATAAAAAAAAGTATTGATTATAAGAATATTTGTTTTGTATCAACTATGAATATTTTACATAGCTGTACGTATAAGGTCGTGCTGCGGTCGACTGTCTATCATAATTTTCATATAACCATTTATATAATATGTCATAATGGTTATCTCCGACAGCCCCAAGTATTGCGTGGAGATTATATAAAAGATGGTCTGTTAATCTACTTTTGATTGGCTTATGAAGTTTCTAGAATTTTGGAGAATGGAGATATGTATTTTTGTTAATTTGAATACATACTTGCCCAATGAAAAAAAACGGCTGTCTGCCTTTCTAAGCCTATAATCTGTAAGAGAAATATAATATTTACTAAAGAGCTTAGAAAGGGACCAAGATGCCCGTCATAACATAAAATATAAATGTATAGTTAAAGTCAGTATGGCTCTTCCATTCCGAAGACTTATTCTAGTAAGCTCATAAGTTTAAATCCAATAAGTGTCATATTGTAAAATAAGTGCTGATTTTATAATACAAAAGCAATTAAATTATGTATAAAATAATTTTTAATAAAAAATAAACCGATTTCAAACTAAAAAGCAAAAAATAAATTTGCTTCCCACAAAGTAATACGTATTTTCATTTAGTATATCGAAATGATTCAATAGTTATTTTGTAATTTAGAAGTCGGT
>JADANM010003811.1:2034461-2052457 GCA_026213755.1 Eurema hecabe | reverse complement strand
GCTATACGCTAACATTACACTAAATGACTTATCAAAATTTGCCGGTTCTCGAGCAAAACAGTTATTATGTGCTATTTATTTATTTTTTATTTATTAACAATTATTTACTAAATTTACAGAAATGTTGTCCAATACAATTAGTGTATACTTTATTTTAATTTTAAAACATAATAATTATTCTAAACTTTCTGTATATAGTATACCTTTTTTATTCTAGTGATATAAGAAGTGCCCCGGCTAGGTTAAGGTGAATGTTTTTGATTTACCGATCACTTTCACTATACTTCTTATCGTGTTTATGTAATATTCCGAATACCAGTATGATTTGTCTCAGCCACAGCTTTGTGGTTTGCAAATTTATAAAAATACTAGGCGCTATCCGTGGTTTTACCCGTGTTATTATTGATTTTTTGGACAATAAGAGGATAAATAATAACGTATCCTATAAATGTTAATCAGCCTGTCAAATTTAACTTAATCTATTTTGTTGTATTTGTTTATAAAAGACAAGATTTTTTTTTTATTCTATGGAGTGGTGAGACGAGCTGGACGCCCTCCTGATGGTTAGAGAAACGCCAGCCCTTAAGCGCTCCCCACTTTCATCATCATGTTAAGACTCAATAGCCCAGTAATCACGCTGCCCTTCAGACCGGAGCACAGTGACTTGCACATCAATGTTCTAATATTCAGGCGGTTGAATGTCTGGCGCTGTGGGGATACCCACCCAGTCGGTCTCCTACGAAAGAGGTCTACCCCGGTCAAAATGCATGCTTACAAAGTTAAGAATTTATAATATAAATATAATTAAGGACTAAAATTAGTTTGAATGATTTTTGCTTTCATATACACCTCTTTTGTACTAGAATACTAAACTTGCTTTATTTTATTAAGAATAGTAGATACAAAAAACGTTTATAAATATACAGATATTTGAATATACTTCCTCATTTAAATGACTCAAACTATATAAATACGCCATTGTATTGACAGCCTCTTGAATTCGTTTCAATAGAGCCTAATAATTTAAAATCAACACAGATAGTAATAAATATTTGATATTAGCATCGACTTTTCTTGTCGTATGTTTGTGAAAGATCAATATTGTTTCACATACCTATACAAATTGCATATAATTTCGCGTTCAAATAATCTAGGAAATTTAAGCAAATTAATTTTAAATTGACTAAATTTAACGGACGCGATATGTCATGAGACATTATATATTTTTTGCTACTCTTTGGTAAACATAATTATAGTTATCTTACCTACAATATATAAATGAATAATAACACAATAAGGACTGTCGTCCGAGAGCGCGTTATCTCTTTTTTTGGTTAATTTTTTTCACAATGGGAACTTATTTTTCGAATACCGCATCCTCTTCGGGGGAGAAGGAGGTTACATCGGACTCGTACTAAATGGTGCCACTATCGACTAAATCCCAGTGTTCCTTCGCACACATTCACAGTTTTCCGAAATTTTATGATATAAAAAGAATTAAACAAAAACATTCTAAACCAATTTTTTAAATATACAATTAAACAAAGGTGTCAAGTGATTCTACAAAATCGTATGACGCATTTACCGAAAAAACTAGTCGTCGAATATTATTTCAATCAAATAAGAGCTATGTTAATATATGATTTTTCAATAACGAACATGAGTTTTTACGATCAATATTCATTTTTTTTCTCGAACTTGAACCAAAAAATATTCACGTGTGTGGTGTTTTTATGTTCTTTATTATTTAGCGCCGTATTTTATATTTTCTCGTGATAGAATCGGTCTTAACAATGCATATGCGTTCGGAGTAGAGCTTCAGAACTACTCCGAACACAATCGATGTCAATTTTTATTATTTTCGATACAGTTTTTGAGCAACTTCTAATTAATATAAAAACTCTTTGTTTCTGTTTCGATAACATTCCGATAAACTGATGTGCGATTCGATTCTTTATTAGAGTTGGAGTTAGATTATCAAAAATTTTCGATATCGACGACGATTGCACTCAGATCATTTGAATACTGTTTGATATGAATAGAAGTGAAAGTACAGCTTCATAATTAATATAAAAATGCGAATAAAGTAAGATCCCAGGGCCGCCAGACCTAAGTCATTCTAGCAAAACTAAGATTTTGAGGATTTCTAGTCTACTATGTACTATGTACTAAAGACAATATGCGTACAAAGTAGTTCGAAAGCGACTACCTTTCAGTGGTAACGCGAACTAAAGGTGTATAAAATCCTTACTAAACCACATTAAAGAAGGGCTCATACTACAATATGTTCTAATTTATTATTCTATATTATCAAAAATTGATATGAAGGTAATTGTTTTTTATGTAAAAATAATAGAGACATTCTTTTTACTCTTAATTTTGAACAAAATACGAATTATTTAATGGTTTTTATTCAAACAATTCTAACGTGTTTCGTTACACTACATAAAATCTAAAACAATCACTTAAATAATGTAAAAAATTTAGAGAAAAACAAAATTTAATCCATTTTATTTTCCTTCTATTTTCAGACTGTTACAGCGATAAAGTTAATAATAAAATTACTTGAATCTCTAAAATAGTTTATTTGAATAGGTTTTAGTTAAAAAAAAAAAACAATCACACCATTAATTTTTTGTCACATACAGTGTTTATTTTCATTTTTGACAACTCGTTTATTTACGGCCCCATTTATGACACGGTGACAAGCTCGGCTATTAAAATAATCTTGTCCTTGAAATAATGTCCAAAAAACGTCATACAATAAATCATATTTTTATAACTAAATATGTTTCTTGATTTCACCTCGAAGCTTAGACAATGTAGGTATTTGTAATGCAACTGTTTTTCTAGCCAAAATTTGCTAACTATTTAATAGAAATTTCCTCCTATGCTATGAAACTCAAACGGCCTCTTACACTGAACAAAAAAAAATAAAACAAATACATTGATCTCTACCAATTTTAATACCAAATTAAACGTAAAAGTCCAACCCACTTAGTAATACAATTGAGCCGTCCTTACACCATACAATGCTCCCTATTGATGTCAAAAAGATCCATGCGACATTTTATGAATACTAACCGACCGAGTTACTGGCTAGTGGCTACAGTACCCCGTTAGTCGACACAACACTTCGCTCGAAGACAGTGCTAGCGAAGTGATAGGCTACATTCGTTTTACTCGTATTAAAAACAAGCGAATAACATTACGCATTTAGTGTATTGTTTAAATAAGACTGTATAGTGCCAGTGCTGTGTTTTCTTAAATGTAAGTAACATAGACATTATTAAACCATCCCAAATAGATTAAGTAATTCAGGATGTTGCGTCTTACAGGATTCTATTTATGTTTTATTAGTGAAATTGCTTTCTCGAACAAATTTTATTTTTGAAATTATTATTATGTGGATCTAGTGTATAATACTTTAAGTGAATATGAGATTTAGTCTTTAAAAGGTATTCATATGTTTTATATCGTAAATTTATGATAATGTAGAGCTTTTTTATATAAATGTTTTTCTTAATAAAATTGCTAGAGGTTAGTTCTTAAAATAATGAGTAGTTAATATTATTAAATAAAAATAAGGTAAAAAGTTGTTACGCTCATAGTTTCAGACACTGAAATAAATTCCATACTTTTTAATATTATTAATTATCGTAGTATAGTATATTTGCACTAAGACGGGTCGAGAAGCTGGTCTCAAGATAAAAAATAAAACAAAATTAGTTTTAACTATGCGAAATAATTTAAAGAAATAATTTAAAATAGATTTTAGTTATCTACAGTAGACTTCACTTACAAGGATAGGAAGGAAAAAATATATCGTAATAGTTATTACATATGAAATTATATATTTAGAATTCTGTTTATAATATTATAATATTCATTGAAAATTTTAATAGGTACTTGAATTTGGCAAAGGTTAATAATAGATAATTAATTTTAATATCAACTTTGATCTGCGAAATATATCTATTATATAAGATAATGTTACTTCATAGAGCATAAAGCCTTGATATTCAGTACTTACACAATTTTTGTGGCGATCAGTAAATATAATATAATTATTAAGTTCCTTTGATATTATGAAGGATGATGTTTGATGGTGAAAGATGTTTTCATTCCTATATTATAAATGTGAAAATTTTAGACCGAACAAGAATTAGGTTTTTTATATACTTATAGCTACTAGCGAACCCGTTCCCACTTGATTGGGCATAATTTTAACAATCCTTTTTTATGTAGCCTATGACACTCAGCAAAAATGTGGCTTTCTACTGGTGATGGAATTTTTAAAATCGGTTCAGTAGATCCCGAGATTACCCCTTACAATTTAACTAACACACAAACTTTACTTCTTTATAATATTAGTATAGATAATAATAGAATATGGAGGTAGGAATAATAGGACTATATCGCAAAATAAACCTGTACCGACACTGGTGTAATTGCAACAAGCGGTAACTCTAACATAGCTATCACTTAAGTTAAAAAATGAATCGCGAAATCTGTTCCCAAATGCATAATACAATAGTTTAACCTAATTTTATAATAATAATAATAATAAAAACAACCAATACATTGGTAAGCAACAAGCTCCACACAATCATAGTTCTAGATAAAACATTATTAATTAATAATATATCTAATTAATATATACCTACTTCTTTGCCTACCCTTTCCATTTTTATGTGTTTATGCAAGTTCTGGTTGCCTGGCAGAAATCTCTGACTAGTGATAAGGCCGCCATTTACATATACCTGTGTACTTCTTGATATTTGTTATTTTATGTAATTTGTAATGTTGGTACAGGTATGTAATAATGGATAAATAAATAAATAAATATACCTAATTACTTTTTAAATTTTCCTTGAAGTCTTAAGATAAAGGGGAGTAGATTAAAAGTTACAAATAGACAAGATCGCATCGATCATAAATCAATAAATCGTTTTTTCCTGTTTTTGTTTGGATTACGAATTAGAAGTCAATAGTTTTAGGCGTACAAAACTTTTTGCATACACGATATTGAGTTTTTTGTTTATAGGAACTACAGTTCACACATATGTGTTAATTAGACAACTTATATCATATTTATGCAAACTGACGTATAATTTATTTGGAGATACTTTATAAGGAATAATAATTGTCTTTTATTTGATAATTTGTTCGATACACTTATAATACATATCCTCTATACATTGCAAATAGGTTGTCTAGCAAAATGCGCCTTCACTAAAATCTTATCAATTTTGGTATTTTTTTATATTCTCGAACTTAGCTAACTTCTATGTCACGGATGATTCCCCATTTTGTTTACATTTTAAAATACTAGCGACCAGTCCCGGCTTTGTACGCATATTATTATGCATGTATTTTATAATATATAAACATTTATAATATATAAAAAAACGCACAAAAATCAATTGCATCGGTTTTAAGCTTACGTAGTGACAAACAGAAGAAAGCTTTATTAATTATTTTATAGTAATTATGTTTGCGATAACGTAAAAATACATTCATTTATAAAGCTAACAATGTTTTTTGTTTTTTTATATCTTTTTTGGCTGCCTATTGGGAGATTCAGCTCTTAATTTCGTATGAGTAATCTGTCATTACGTAGTCACCAAACCGTGAAAAGATAACGGATTAGATTTACTTTATTATATAGATAGATATAACATCGCGACTTTAGTTATTTACTCGATGTTCGAACTGTAGATATTTGTTCTAGTAATTTCTATAATTAATGCTCTAAAAGAAGAACAGTAACAGAAGAATGGCTAAGAAGGGTGTCATGATGACATGATTGGTCGTGCCACTCTGTCAATAGTGACACCGCGAAAAAGAAGAATTTCTATAATCCTAAACTCGAAACACATATTTAGGATAGTCTGGTTTTTAAGTTCATTGTCAAAAATATCTATGACCTTAAAAATTTCATATAGTATTTATAATAGCTATTATAAATACTATATGAAATTTTTAAAGCACAGCTGTGTCCCGCGGTTTTGCCCGCGTAATTCCCGTTCCCGAGGAAATACCGGGATGTAAGCTATCCTATCATTTAAATTGGATCAAACTGCACATGGTGTGCAAATTTTATAATAATCGGTTAAGTGGTTTAGGAGTCCATTGAGGACAAACATTGTGACACGAGATTTATATATGTATATTAAGATTTACGTCGTCATGCTATTACAAAACAATTAGCTAAATAAATTCCTACTAATATTTTAAGGCGTTAAGTTTGTATGTAAGTTTGTATGATTTTATGTGAAGGAGTCATAACTACTCGATTTATTTGGTTATAGTTTGGCATACATGTAGATAAGACTCTCTTTTTATCCTGGTGTTAGCGAAACGAAACCTATGCGAGTACTACGTACTACCTAGGTGCTAAGGAAAAAGAAAATATAGATAACCTATAAAATAAATTACAACATTAATAATAACTATTATCGACATCGTAGGACCTTACGTAGTAACTAATAAAACCTGGTTCTAAAACTAATACATGTATGTAAATACATGCAAATTAATGCAGAATATCAATGTAACAACAAAATAAAACTTTAATCATGAAATATTTACAAGTTTTTTTTCAACCAAAATGTACCTACATAAAATGAATATACATATTATACACAGTGACATAGATTTTTTTTTGGGTTTTGGCGGATTTTTGGAATAGTTTTTTTAATGTGATGGTGGGCAAAATTTGAGCAGGAGGTTCGGCTGGCTCAAATGTGTTGCGAACCTCAAAGACAAAGGATTTTTAATACAATGGAATATTGGACATCCTATTCCTTAAGGGAAGGGAAAAATGGGCCTCGGGCGCAACCACTTGTATGTATGTATGTATGTAGAGACGGGCTGGTTTCCGCAACTAAACGACTTATATGCGCCTATTTTGTGTGTTGTTTGTGCTACCACTTAATGAAAGAAACGCAATGACATTTATTTTAGTATATCATAGCTTCACCCTGTTTACTATAACGAATGAAGTGGCCCAATTTAACGCCTTTACCACATATAAAAATCTTAACACGAATCTTATAAACAGTATCGGATTTTCTGACAAAGGTGTAAATATATTTAACATTACAATTTACAAAACATAACATTAAAATATTCATTATTTAATTTTGTCACGTCACTTTATAGAAAACGTTAGTGTTAGCCTTTACTATTTTCAATGTGTGAATATACTGTAGTAGGCTCCAAATATAAACTAAAAACTCTTACTTTTAATTTAATTATAGCATTATGTATATATATTTTCCTTGAACAATTTAGCATAGAGCTTACGATTCATTTTTTGAGTATAATTTCGGCTTATAAAGAAAGGCGAATGTTTGGCGTCACTTGTATTACGACTGCAAACTTTCCCTTTTATGTTACTATAACTATTCAATCTATAAGATAACACTAGTTGCGTTTGCTGGTGTCAGGTTATTATGATATATAATGTATATTGAAAAATTGCAAATAATTGTATGGAACTCTACATAGCGCTGTGTTACAAAATATTTTTGGATTGAACACTGATATCTCCTTTTACAGATATAATTATTTATTATTAATAGAAATATTATGTAGGTTGTAATTTTTACTGAGATACGATTTGCGGTAGGATTGACTTGGCTCGCAATTTAATGTATTACTTTCGATAGCTTTAAATACATCGAAATAAATATACTTATTATAAAAACGTTACGTGTCTTGGTCCTATATAATATAATGACGATAGTTTTAGATTTTATCAATCTGTGACGTAGATCTCAGGATGAAACCGACGCGGACGAGATTAAATATAAACATCTTGGGTTATTTTAGTCCGAAATATATCGTTATTACGTGAGGAAAACCTGACCATAGCCAATATACAATATTCAAATTAAATCTGTTATAACTGTTTCGTTAAATTCATTTTTATTCCGAATTAAAAAATAATTATTATATTTATAATTAAAAAATAACGGTTTCCATTTTTACGCGGCGCAACAGTAGGCTTTATTATTAATTTACATTTTTATGAAAGTCATTAATAATGCAATATTCAATAGTTGGAATTTTAATTAGTAATAACAATTATTTCTATTTTTAGTACCATAGAATGGTATAGGAATGTTTTTGCAAGTTTTATTTTAAATTTTATAATCAATGTTTTTTGCAACTAATTTATTTGTTATCTAATCTTTTTAGAGATTAAATTTTATCCTTCTCAATGCCACGTTAATTGAGTATTTATTAGAGATATAATATGTTGTTGTGATTGTGTGAAAACGTTTTTATCTTTAACTAGCAGCGTCCTCATAAATTGGTAAGAATATATCATGGATCATGTATATATATCAAAATATAAACCTATCTCTTAAATCATTATCTTTTAAAAGTAAACAGTTGCATTATTTTCAAGATACGAGTACATATAAGCCAAACAGACAGCGAAAGGTGACTTTAATACTTTGTATTTATTTATTTTTAATTTCGTTAATAAAAAGATATAGGTCTGATATAGATGAATAATAAACTTAATAATTATAAATACGAAAAACTATTACTCATTCAAGTGGTTTGGTTTTTAAAGTTTCTCAATTGGAAACTATAATATTTGGGGTTTTAATGCCTACCTACTCTTTATTTAGTGTGATTTTAATTACGGTTTTTTTTGATACACATACATAATTAATTTTTAATATCATTTTTATTCATGAAAAATAACATGCATATATACATTTAATTTGACGTAATCAAACTTGAATTAAACAAACGTTTGACCATGATCTCAGTTCAAATGTTCGGGTCACTGGGCTATGTTGCAACGAAACCGCTTCATACTAACTATATTCATATTAAGATTAAATCATGTTCCCAATTGATAAGGCAATATCAAATGTATACTTTGGCTTAGTAATATGAGTTAAAAATTAGTTATGTGCTAAGAAAATAATACCAACAAATATCATTTAACTGCTCTTAGATAATTAATATACCTATATATCGGAGCAGATGGACGAAAAGAATAATGAAGATAATGAAAACTATTTCGATATTAGCTAATTAGTCGAACCTCCTTGGTTTATTAGAATGTTTTAATTCAAACTTAAAAAGAATTGTGTGGAATTTGTCAGTTGCTATAAAAACGTCAGCATTGTGAAAATAATCAGATATTGGATTATTATACGCCGTGAATATGTTACTCTGAATTTTACTTATTAAGAACCTAAGAAAGCCATCATGAAGCAAACAATCATCACCTTGGCATCACTACAACTACTACGACATCACGCTCTGCGACATATATAATAATGATTATGAATTCTAACTTTAAAAAGTTTTTACGTCTGACGAAGTTTTGTAAAAACCATTAATCTATTTCTAGATAGGCCGGTTTTTTACACGAAATAAACTGCAAAACATAGCTGGATTTTCTTTTACAATATAAAACGTTGTTTACTATTTTTACAAGAACAATTTTTTTAGACTAAATTAGTATGAAACTCGATCGATATTTAAAAAGCATTTTACCTAGTAATCTTTTTAACTGTCACTGACCCGTCGCGTGATATTTGCACGAAAATTGGGAGAAAGTACGACGAAATTTCGGTGCGAATTATTCTAGTGATTTCTGCAAAGAAACGTAGCAGAGTCCAACACGTCGTGTCTGTATCATTTCAGAATAATACATACAAGAATAGTAGAAAATGAATATACTTCTCCAAGGTGAATTAAATTGTCATTCATTTAGAAGTCATAGACACAGTCTTTTATATTTTCAAATTAACATGATACGTCTAAGATTAACAAGATGTAGTCCAAGAAATCTTCTAGCCACCCTATCTCCTATTCACTATTGCATGCTCTACAACTTTCATATAAGACATTTTCTTTAGTACTAACTGTTAAATTAAAAAAAATGTTTTTTTTTAATTACGAGTTCTCGTGGATGAATAAAAAAAGACTTTCACTATTCAAGTTTTTTAGCTGAACTGAAATCTTTTTCTTGGACTAATAGATTTCTTAGAATTTTTTAACTTATTTACTTAATATTCAAACAATACCCTTGATGACATGTTTAAACATACGGATGTTGTGTCAAAATTGTTTATGGTCATCTATGGTGTTAATTAAAGTGATTTTTCGATGACGTATTTACCAAAACTAGAAGTGTTTATTTACTTTTCTTACAACCAAACTTTACTGTATTGGACTTGAAAAATATTAACAATAATGTTAATATTTTTCAAGTGAAATTAGATGAACACGCTTAAAATTATAATTTTAATTCTTTATACATAATACAATAAATCAACATTTACACAAAAAAATGATATTATTTCATGTAAGAACAGTATTGCCATGAATATACATTATTTATATGTTTCTATATCCCATAGCATGGAATAATGAATAAATTTACAATTTTAACACGTTCTGGTTTTGGAATCATTTATACTTTAACAGAATTAAAGTCGGATTCTAACTCACTGAAATCACGGTGTTTTACGACACCGCTGTATAACGAAGATATCAATAGTCATTATTATATGCATTAGCTAGGGATGCTAGGGAGCTCCATAACCGTAACTCAAACTATCGGATATCTATCTATACATATAATAAAAACGTAACGAATCGCTGTCTGTACATAGAAGATATATGACAAAAAATATTATAGGAGACCTTTATTAACCCAATAGAACCCAAAACAATGATTTTTGAAATTTTTGTCTGTTTGTCTGTTTGTTTGTGCACGCTAATCTCCGAAACGGCTTATCCTATTTAGATGGGGTTCAATGATATATTGTGGTAAGCTTCACTTAACATATAGTGTTTAATTCATATCAATCGTTTGATAAATAAAAAAGTTATGGCAATTTAAAGAATCACGTTGAACTTGCTAAACGTTTGATAGCATTTTCATAAATGCTGCCGGATGTCACTTTTCTACGCGGGCGAAGTCGCTGGCACAGCTAGTCCGATATAAAAATAGCCGTAAACGTAACCGAATCCGAAATAAAAGTTTCGGATAATATCGGATAGGGGCAGCTTTTTTATTTTAGGTAAATAAGATAACACTTAATATGTATTTATAATCATTTTCATTTTCTACCAAACATATAAATAGAACCCTTATGTTAGCTATTTGTATTTGACTTTTATTATTGAAATTCCTTAAAATTTAAATATTTGTAATCGAAATTATCCGAAACTAACGCATAATCCGAAATAATTTCAAATTCGTATTCGTAGCCATATCTAGTGTAATAATCGTTCCTATAACTGTATCCAATCCGTATGCGAAAATCCATAGCATCCCTAACATACACCTTATAACACAAGCAGTTAAGGAGAAAAAACGCATCTTACGGCAATATTAACACAAACACGCATAAACACATATAATCTAGATAAAAAGATGAATTCCGAAGTGTAATACGGATACCATACACATAGTTTTATTGGGTAAAAACACCAAACAGGGCCATGGGTAGGTATATAAGGACATTAGCTGGCCATATACGATCCCCTAAGGGCCCATTAAGGGCGCTTCGAACCTTGTATCACTATATACATATTTTAATTACCGTAAATATCGGTTAATATTCAAACACCTTTAAAACATTTTTAAGCGAAAATAAAGGTGAGTCAAATTTCCTTTCATGGTGTTCAATATAGAAAAAAATATGGCCTGCTTTTGTGTCTTAAGGAGTGGAAATTTTAAGCATTACTTGAAAGTTGAAACTGACTTTAATGATTTTATCAGGAAAAAACTAGCAAATGTTTTCAGTTACATCTCCCTAGTCTTACGAAATAGTACAGTTAATCTTTCGTAATTCCATAACGAGTCAAAATATTAATATATAAGTTGACTTAATTTTAAAAATATCAAATCGAGGACGATTTAAAAATAAATTAAATCTTTAAAACACAACCGCGATTTTAATGTGGTTTTTTATCAGATATCAATGGGAAGGGTTATGTGTATATTCTACACTGTATAATGATACATATAATATAAATGCGAGTAAAATGTAAAGAATGATATTACAGTATTTAAACTAAAATTCTTTAGTGCCTAGTCGTTATATTGTGAGGCAAAGTTTAATAGAAAAATCTATACCTAACATTTATTGTTTATGTAAATTAATTATAATTTGCCTAATGTTTTATCAAATTGGGACGCACATGCTACGCGATACAGGCGTTTCCTGAATCATTTACGATAGTATTCTATTGAATTTTACATTTCATTTCGCTATCACTTTTATTGTACGAACCTACTATAATATAGAACGATGATGAAATAATAATTTTCAATTGTACTATGGAGTATTTACAAACATAATATTTGTTTGAATTAGCCTTGATTATATTGCTTTGATAACGTTCATATAATTTTAAACTAATTGTCGTAATTGATTTTAATGTTTTTTTTATTATAACGCGTGCACCTGTCCCTTCACACTGATCGTTATGAATTATGACTATTATGAGCATTGCGTATGTGTTATCAGTTAAAAAGGGTTTTTTTTTAACTTTAAGATAAGATACTGGGATTTGAAAAACTGGATGACACCTTTAATGATAACTTGTAAACAACGGTGATGCAATGCAATAAATTTCAATTTTCGGAAAATTTTAATTTTATTATTGTTATTATTTTCGTTAAAAAGTTTTCAATAAAACCATTTTAACGGCTGAAACAATCCAAGCAGTTGTGCAACCACTGCGCCAAGCGGTCGTCAATTCGTCGTTTTATTTTATTTATTTGAATAGATATTTATATTTTCTTAAAATAATATAACTTTACGCTAGTCTTGCACAAAGGCACTAAGGATGTGTGATAACACGAACATTACCTAGACCAATATTATATTGCAAACGCATTGCGAATCTATGTTTGCTTGAGCAAGTTTCGTGCAAATACTTCCTAGAAACCAACTTAGAACAAACAGCGGAAAATTTACTGTAATAATAAATGAAGGATTAAATTTAAAACAAAAGTACCTAAGTATTGTTTTGAATTGAATAGTCGCCAAACATATATATACTGAGAGAATCTTAAAAAATCGGAACAAAATTAATCTTGAGGTACTGGACTGACATACAAACATTCATTGTGAAAAAACGAGTGAATAAGTGGAAATGGGCATTACAGTATTGGAATTAGGCATTATTATGACCTTGGGTTCCGTAGCTTTCAAAGGTTTAATGTCGATCCCGTCGATGTAGTGAAGTCTACCATCAAATTTAAAATGTATTAAAATAAAAATTACGTCCATAATATAAGATGAGTGAAATTGGTTGTATTTTATTATTATTTATTTATTCTATTAAGTGAGACTGGCTGGAGCTGGACGCCCTCCACAACCAATGCAGTGCCACACAGAACTTTGCTCCGTGCAGGGGTGCACTACATCGACGCTCCCCACTTTGAGTCATTGATGTTAAGTTGTCCAATATTTATATAATTAAGGAATAATGAATGATAAAAGAATTGTTATTAGGTACCCGTTATAAAAGGGTACTATAGGTATATAGGTCTATTTATATTATAACCGTGCGAAGCTGTTATTATGCAATTTAGATAAACAACAAAATATGATCAATTAATTTAATAAATTGTTTCTTAAACGGCTGTCATCTCCATTATCAGGGCTGTCAAGGCGCATAGTTTAATGTATTGTAAAATGCAGTTCAGCAATTATGTATAAATGTAGATAATGAATGATAACTGATTCGATAATCACCGTTGAAACGGTATTGGTGCGTAATAATTATGTGAATAGATTTATGTATTAGTTATTATATAATGATACTTACCCGACCGTTATGAGTTGTTGTCGATACTAATATATTTTTTATTGATTTTTTTGAATATAATTGGAAGGCTAGGGACCGACCCATATGCGTTAAGATAGAACATATGATCCCCTATGAGGATTTCTCCACTACTATAGGGATGTACTTCTCTTGTATAATTTAACGATTTACGATACTTATGACAGTATATTATCGTGAATTGAGTTTTTTTTTAATTTATTAATTTTCAATTTGCAGCCTGCCAACTGTATAAGGCAATAGAAATAGAATTTACTCTAAAATAACTTATACATACAATATACGATGCGTTATTTTTAAGCTTATTCAATTATATTACAATGTTTTACATATTGATAATTTATACAAACTATGTTTTCAAACATCGTCTATTGTTTTAGGCATAACAGAAGAATGAGAGATTAGACTCACAGCCATGGAAGCTATGCCTAGTTCGTCGCTCGGACGAGCACACCTATCCCACTTGCCACAAAGACCACCGATCAACTTGAGCTTCCAAGATCTGTCGTACACTGTTACTGTTGGAAATGGTAAGCTGCTATTTATTATGATTAATCACATTACTTAGGGAAATTTTTATAAAGTTTTAGTTCGTGCAAAGTATACACACATCGAAATTTATTAATTTAAATAATTAACTTAAAAAAAATTTAACAGACTTCATGATAATACCAATTCAACAAAATAAATAATCGTTCATATTGGTTCATAATCGGCGGAGTTATTGCGTATAAAAAAGTTCATCCAAATAAATGTGGTAGTTCTGTTAATGGTTTTCTTACAAATTGATTACTTATTAAAAATGTCATTGAAGGACCCTTAGCCGCTCGAGCGCTGTGCGCAAAAAATATCACGGCTCTTGAGCGCTGGTGTCCAATGACAAAAATGGCGGAAAATTGGTATTTTTGTAATTCGTAAACTACATCCATTTAAGAAGTATAATCGAGTTAAAATTGTTTAGTTTCTATTATTTAAGAACCATTCTGCTTATTTTGAGTTATATTCTGCTAAATTGAGTCATAATTATTACTTAAAATTACGTTTAAAAATGCTCGAAGGTAATTTTCACTAGCATCGGTAAATAAACAAATATCTCGATTATTAGATCGAATATAATCAAAACTATTAATTTTATATAAAGTTAAGACTATCGTCTATACTACTAACACAAAGTATCAAATAGGTTTCATATAAAAAACTTACAGCATATTTGTCCAAAAAAATGCTACACACTCAGCACGAAAACACGGTTCGCTCCTGATGACAAACTAAAACTGAACAAAGACGAAATACATCTATAATTATTGATGTCATAAGATAGGTTTGTTCCTCTAGAATCATGTAATACCGATTTTGTGACCATAAACTAAAATTAATAGTCTATAATTTCATGTTTTACCTTGCTAGGCCCCAGGTAACTCTAGCTATCCGCAGCGCTCAAGAGCTGCGAAATTGGGTAACTATAGTAGCCCAAAGCGTGCCAGCGGATAAATGCCTTAAAGATCATATTATTTCATCGGGTTGCTGCGCGCATTATTTAAACAAAATGGCTACGTCACAAATCTAACAAAACTAATAAGATTGCTTTTTGAAATTATTATTGAGTGTGAAAACGTTTTTAAATTGGATCCAGTATTTTAAAAGACTATTATATATCAATCAAATATTTTCTCTTTATAATACAATATATGTATATACATTTATATGCTATGATATCATAGCAACGATAATCTGAACAAGGCTTGTAATATAAAAATACTCTATACAATAGTTGGTTCCATCGCATTTTATCGATGACTAATGGTTTATTTTATGAAAAATAAGAATAAATATCAATCTTTGTATAAGCTTATTATACAGCTGCATTAATTAAAAAACAGCACATCCAGTTTTTAACAAAAGCGAATAAATATATCATTTTTCTGTAAGACGAGTTAGGAAACCCATTTTACAAGCTAAAAGAAACCAGTATTAGACTTGATGGTTGGTTTTAGTGCGTCAGTAACGCCTTTTTATAAACTAGTTATTAAATATAGCTACATGATATATAAGTCTAGCAAGAAGGTTATATTCGTGGTTATCGTTATCCTAGTGTTTCAATTAATACAGAGTGTAGTGCGACATATCAATCAAAGTCAAACTAAAGAATAACATTTGATCATTTTCTGGCACTGCACATGTAATTGCACGCATCGAGCGAAAGCACTACTTAGTACTAAACATAATGCATTCCTTAGTAATGCCGCATAATGCGAAATAATGCTTTAATTAAAAAACTAAGACTATCATACAAGCCTGGTCGTAATTATATAGATGTTTTAATCTTTAGAGTTAAAAATTCTGTAACATTTAGCAGTTTACATATGAAGCAGTTTAAAAAATTGGTATTAGATTTAATTTTTGATGGAGATATCCTCATAGGTTTGGGTTTGTTCTCGTTGTGAAGGTCGATGGGTTTCGTTTAAATGGAAACTTTTTGCTTTCCGTCTTACCGTATCAGTCAAAGACCCAAACACCTTTGCAGACTTTTCTACGACCACTTTAGTGTATATACCCCAAGCATACATATAAATTATAAAAACAAAAAATGCTAATCTCATATAAAGAATAGAAAAAGAAAGGTCAAGAAAAGTTGCTTTACAATATTAACATGCCTGGTTTTTCCGATTCAACGTCGTTGCTTTGTTCATTTGCCGGAAACCCGTAACCGACATTAAATATTAATGTATTCGATACAAAAAAATCATTGACACGTGTAGGTATTGACAGGTCGCATCGATTAGAATATGCTAAATTCTATTGTTGTTTTGTGCGTCTGGATGTCAAAGGACACTGGCAAAATACCATGAAATAATTAACCATTTATTTTTTATTTATTTGAGTAAAATAACGGTTCAAGGTCTCCCAATGAGTCGAATGTATGCGGTCGT
Source organism: Eurema hecabe (assembly GCA_026213755.1). Taxonomy (NCBI): domain Eukaryota; kingdom Metazoa; phylum Arthropoda; class Insecta; order Lepidoptera; family Pieridae; genus Terias; species Terias hecabe. The sequence continues at coordinate 2,035,676 of JADANM010003811.1, read as the reverse complement.
TGGTTTTCCATTCTGTCAAATATTGTCCGGGCTCATTATTCGATGTTTTCTCGTCGTAAAAACCATCCTTTGACTGATAAAACAGGCATCAGAAGCGCTTCCGAACGTTTGAAGAAACTTACCGATATTATAAATCTGAAAATTTGGCAGTTTGTTTGAATGTTTGTTACTCATCACACAAAAACTACTGAATGGATTTGGATGATTCGACTTGCAGATAGAACCTAGATTAGCACAAACAAATTACGCAGAAAAAACCGCGGTATATGTCTAGTGCTGTATATTCTTAAGTCCAATATTGCAAGTTCCCCCAAGCCCCACAGCGCAAGGGTCACAGACCCCGCCGGAAGCGTCAACAACATCAATGCCGAGTTTTTTAACGTTTAATGCACGTGATGAATCAAGTGATTTCAAGAAGTAGTACGTTAAAAAAATGTTTGTTGAAAATTTCCATTATTCATACATTCTACTTATGCGAGAGATTTGGAAAATAACCAAATTGGTTAACGGAAGGGAAGATCGTTACAACTAAGAAGTAGTGTTAACAGCTTTTTAGAATAGCTATATTTTGTGGATCAGAGCAGGCTAGCCAGCTGGCAGTCAACCACAGTGTGGATTAAAAAAAAACTTTTTGCCACTCACCACATGTTATAGGATCGGCTCTTCGATGCGGTATTACCGATAAATGACGACTTGCGGCGCTTCAAGAATTTGTAAAAAGAAAGAATAATATAAAAACACCATTTAAAGCCCCGAAAAGTATAAATAATGTTTTGTATTCGATCAGTTTTTCCGATATGTATGATAATTGAAATATTTGGTAAAGGTTATGCTAGTTCTTTGATTAAAAATATCCTTTTTATTAACAGACCTGAATCTCGGACAGAATATAACACGCAAGTCGTAAGCAAATTTATCTTGTTTTTTAACTGTCGATCGGATAATCTTAACGCATCGTACGGCTTACAGCAACACGTAAATTACTCTATACGCTCTTTCTTGGTTTCGCCAGATATTTTAGATCTAGGCTGAACTAGCCTGATCTAGGTCGGATGAAGCAATCTTACATATATATAACCGAAGTTGTGCCTATGGAGATGAACCAGACGAATCTTTTTATGTATATGTACGTAGTAACTGAGATTTTTAAATAAGATTATATGAGTGGTTGAATTAAAAGTAAATGAAGTATATAAAGTTCTTAGCTCTAATTGT
>JADANM010003811.1:1913543-1930397 GCA_026213755.1 Eurema hecabe | reverse complement strand
CAATTTGTAGTTATTAAGTTGTTTCTGTGTTGTTGTTTTTTGATTTGAATTCAATGAATTAGTATATCGTGCTTGACTTAATGATGAGATGAAATATATACGAGTATAAAAAATAGCTTAATAAAAATTTAAAAATAAGGATGGTACATATAGTTCATTTTTACTGTTCTTATAATATAGAGCATGTTTATTCGTAATATTAATGTATTATTTAGTTTCTATATTGATAAAAACGTTTTTTCCTTTCCTTTTTTTTCTACTTTCATTATTTTGTTACAATTATGTATTCAATAAAAAAGTACCTACATACATATTTGAATTTAGTTAACAGTTTCTTTCTATTTCGATTTTTACTTATTATTATAGAGCTATATAATATTATTCTAAACATTACATTTATCAAATATACCACATTGTCACATGATTATATGTTTTCTTTATTTGTTTGAAAATAAATTGTATTTTCTTTGATTTGACTATAATAAATAAAATCATATGTATATATATTATTATATTTGTGTAATATTCCCTACGATACAATAACGTACAGTCATAGCTACAGCGAATTAATGAAAGGTTATCCTTGTTTTCTCTGTATTCCCGAATTTTCCTTATCTTTAGTAGAATTCGATTTCCACCACCTTTACCTACCCTTCGTATCTTAAAAATCTCGATCTCAATGTAAATAACTGAAAAAACGTGCGCTCTGCATTACGCTAGTAGGTAAATGTACCTATTAATTAGATTATATTGTGTTACCTTGTTCGTTGAGGTGTCTGGCTGCATGTAGTAAAACAGAACGAACATCCAGGCAGCGCCAAGAAGAAACAATATTTTTAAATTTCGCCTCATTTTCACAACACTGCACTACACGACCGCGCTCCACGCCGCGAGCGGGCTGACTGGCTAATGGCGATTGGCGAATCGCGCGAGCAATGAGCATGCGCGTATCGGCCGTTTGAAAATGGAATTGCATGGTGCATTGTGAATTGTGATAAGGGATAGAAAAATTAGGGGATGCGTAGTTTATATTGTTCTAATTACTATAGTAGTAACGCCGTGGTTCAAATAGTTTGATGTTTTATTTAGTTTTTATTGTATCAATCCATTATAATAGTGAGACGCGACGCTAGCAGGCGCCAGTATAAACATACATTGTGTAATTGTATTACAAGTTACAACGCATGAAGCGGTATCGCGTGCATATTCAATGATCGCAGTTGGATGTCAACATCAAAGCATAATGAAGCAAACCGAGTCATTCTTAATTGATGTGATATTTAAAATGGTGAAGGTCATTATTTAGACTAGATTTCCCTATTGTTGTTAGGTAGGAATTAGATAGATACGGACATGCGCGTATCAGACTAACGGAGGTTTGGAAATTAAATTGCATAAGGGGTATTGATACATAGTCCGATTTGTGTTGATTAATATATTGATAACTAGCTGTTGCCCGCAACTCCGTCCGCGTGTACTGTATATAGACTTTGACCCCCCCTTATAACCCTTTTTTCCAGTTAAAAAGTAGCCTATGTTTATTTCAGGCTCTAGACAATCTGTGTACCAAATATATACAATTATATTATATACAATTCGCATTTATAATATTAGTATGGATTATAATCATTAATTACCAACGTTTTAATAGAGGTTCTTTTTTTAAATTAAACTTTTTTTTATGAGTGATATGAACACAAAAGAACATTTTTAGTGATTATTACATTTAAAGAAATAAATACAAAATTTTAATATTTTTTTAAACTTTTGTAACTTTTAAGAAAATGTAAATCTCCAGAGAACACAATACATGTAGGATATTTCTTGAAATATTTGGTACAACCCCGTATTCTTAATTTTCTTTATATTATGTATTAAGATAGAACGTTTACAGGCTAAAGAACGTCCTTTAAAGTTCACAAAGTGGGCAATTGACCCTCCTTTGTGAGAAGAGGTGATAAGACACGAACGCATAAGACCTTAAAACCTTTTTGGTTCAATACTGAAGCTAGTGTTAATATTTCAATGATACTACATAAATTATTCTTAAAGCTTCTAAATATTTTTAATAAAACTAAAAAATTCGTAATTAACACCAACATAATATTATCGACACCAAACGATGTATTTTACAATTAAAAAATTATATGCATACTCAAGTAATAATGTAATTTGTTCAAAGGATTTTAACTGGGGTTTTTGTATGCTTTTTTGGCTCTTGGAAACAGTAACACACCACATTGTAAGCAGAGGTATTTGAATACAGCGCCATCTAGTACATTTATTTAGCGTTAACTTATTTTAGCTGACTTAAACATTATGAGTTTTTATAGTGTAACGCTTGCATACTAGAGGGCGCTTTCACTAGTTATTGAGACGTCAAATTCGTATACGTTTATTTTGTGCATACGTAGGTTAAGCCTTATGGCTCTAGAATATAATATTATCTCTAACGAAGCTCAAGAAGATAATTTCTACGTGACAGACAGATATAGCTACTACCTAATAAAATGGTTACAAGAACGGCTCTATTGATTAACGATTTTTGTTTGGTTAAATTCTACTGTTACCTATTTGCGGAATAGTGATTGAAATATAATAAAAAAAAACACTATTGACTTTTGCAGCCTTTTGCGAGTATAACTGGAAAGCGCGACAAGTATACAAGGAAAGGAAAAGCAAATTTCAGTCCAACCAAATTTACGGGTTCTTAGTAAATGTTCAATCTTGGAGCGAATTTAATTTAAATTAATTCCCTGAAGAGTACTTTCGAAATGTTTATTTTAGTATTTTAGAGATAGGTCTTGGTTTTTTAAGTCGAATCAGATAGTCTCTATAAATAGTAATTACTTATTACTATTTATGAAGCGAGCAATGTATATATTATATTTTTATATGATACTAGCTGGCCCAACGCGACTTCGTTCACGCTGTCCTAATTTTTTTTGCTTAAAAACAATCCTCGTACATCCAGGATTATTCTAAAAAAAGAATTATGTAAATCAGTTCAGCTGTTTTCGAGTTATGCGCTTACCAACACATTTTGCGATTCATTTTTATATTATAGATTTATTTTACCAGTATTATAAAAATAAAATAATGTCTCTTTGTAAATAAATCACAGTTTTTAAACTTCTTTATTAAGTTAATAAAAGACTAATAATAAGTAGGTAGGATAGATACATGATGAATGATAATACACAAAATCTTATTAATATTCGGCATTTTTTTGATACATGGTATTTGAAAATCTGAATCGATCTCAATAAAATTTCTAAGAAAGATAAAAAAAATTTGAGCGACATATTATTATTTTATCCCTAATCTTTAATAATATTATAAAGAAGTAAAGTTTTGTTTGTTGTTTGTTAAATTGTAAGGGGTAATCTCGGGATCTACTGAACCGATTTTAAAAATTCTTTCACCAATAGAAAGCCACATTATTGCTGAGTGTCCTAGGCTATATAAAAAAAGGATTGTTAACATTATGCCCAACGAAGTGGGCACGGGTCAGCTAGTTTATTATATAGCGCATAACATGATAACAACCGAACCGATTTACATGTTTCTTTTTTTTAAATATTCCTGGATGTACCAGGATGGTTTTTTAGCAAAAAAAAGGTAGGTGAAGGGTATAGGGTTTTGGGTAGGATACGGTACAGCGTGAACGAAGTCGCGTCAGGGCATCTAGTTCCATATATAATTAACCCTTTCCACCTCTTTAGTCCTAAACTCTTTTTAATCTACGCTTATCTGTGGCGTTCTGACGTTCTCACAGTTTTGAATTTCGAACCCTGATTCCTGAATCGTAATATTCCCGCGCATTCCTGAATCCTTCATACCAAATGCAAACTTGGATACTCTATGTCCCTACTTTATACTTCAATCTTCATAGTTCGCGCGTGTCTCGTCCGTGACGGACGTACGTTGTGTTGATCGAAGTTTCGTATTAAAATATCTCGTTGCGCGCTTTCGAACAATGATTTTTTGATCCGTGTGCTTTTTTGTTTCTTGGGACTAACTTTGAGGTAATTTTTTTTTTAATTTAGCGTTTTTGTAATGATTTAATGCCAGTTGTTTTTTATAGGATTTTCGAAAATATTTTATAGGTATATCTGTAATAAACTGTGTAATGTTTTGTGATTAAAATAACGGTTTTTTTAAGAATATTATTTCAAGTATTTTTAAGTAAAGTAAAATTATAAATCCGTACTAAACTGTACGTGTAATAAAAAATATTAATAGAGTTTTTTTTTAATTAGTATGGACTCTACGACTCTAAGTTTTGAATAAAATTAAATGTAGCGGTTGTACTAGTCATCATGAAAGCTTAGTTCCGAAACTTAATGGCAATCTTTGTGCAATATTTTTTGATAGAGTATACTATAATTATTAAATTTCTAATACCGCGAAAAATATTGTAATCTATGGGTGTTTTAATTAAATGTATTCATTAAATAAAAAGGTTATTTAAAAAAAGTGTTATAGAGCTTTATTGTAATAAAAATAGAAACATTATTTAAACCATACTTTATCGTAAATCATACACATTTGAAGTCAACAATCTAGAGACATATTTTGAGAAATACAAATACCTCTACTACTAGTACTTTAAAATTGGCATACTTTTTTTCGTATTCTTTGGATTATATGGAGATGCATAATATTGATATGCACTAATAATGTTTAAACTAGAATAAAAAAATAAAATGATAAACGCACAATTGTTCATCTGTACAACCATTTGCAAAAGGAATATTTAAATAATATATTTAAAAAAAATCGCGCCTAAATCATTGTATGGTACAAGGAATATTGTACAGGTTACGAACTTAAAACAAAAAAATGGTTGAAAAAAATTGAAATGTAAATCAAATTTCCTTTAAATTAATAAAAAAAAATTGTATCATTGACAGTTGCACTTGTAATTTTTCTGAAAAGAATTTATAGTCTTACTATAGTACCTACTTATATATGTCGCAGGCGGATTGTATAATCCGCTGTTTTACATTACTAATTATAATACATAAAAAAACTTACATATGGAGACGAATACATTTAGGCGGTTTTTTACTTATCCGCATTCAATACGGCTAAACGTTGAACCGCCGCATTACAAATCGGCCCTGTTTTTCAAAACGGTTAGCCGTAATGTAAAACAGCTGATTATATAATCCGCCTGCGACATATAGTCCTCACTTGTATTTAATAAACTTAAACCAATAAACAAAAAAACTGCCCCAAAGTACACAGCATTGCAAGTGAGTTGTTTGGATTTATATGAGGGAGAGTGCATGTGACGGCCCGCAGGGGTGGTACAGGGTAATATTGTTTTTAATATTTTATTTATTTAATAACTACCTACTACTTTTGTATCTCCTATCTGAACTATCTAGTATTTAAAGGGTGGTTCAAAAACATAATTATTAAACCTAGCTACATACGAGAATATTACTCCATTTAAGTCATGGTATATGTACCGGTTCAGAGAACTCTTCTGACAAAGAAGATGGGAATAAAAAACCGTGTAGCTAGTATAGCTCTAAGCTAAAAAAGACATAACATCGATGCCTTAAAACCCTGGACGCTATTACGCACAAATAGTTCCTGCAAATAACTTCGTGGTAAGGAACTCTTCGTCACTTCCCAATTGATGATACTGATGTTGTTTGGTCACATAACCAGCAATGAAAACACGACATGCTAACTTTAACGTCTTGTGTAGTACAATAATGATATCTTACGTAGTATACAACGAAGTCTTCCTTGTGTCTTTCTTCTGTCTGTCGCAATGTATGCTTAAATCTTTAAAAGTACACAACCAATTTTTATGCGTTTTTCTATAATAGATAAGTGATTCGAGAGGAACGTTTTTACTATAATTTTTTACATAATATATGCTTGCGAAGCCGGGGGTAGTTGCTAGTAGAATATATAAAGCTCAATATTATTTGAATCTGACATACTGCTTCGTATCTGTCAGACACCTGACTCGACCGTGACAGATTTGCGTCAAGCGAAATGGAAGGATTAGGGCATACACCTGTGTTTGTTGACGTAATGGACAATCATATTAGCTGTCATTTGACGTTACGAGTATGACAGCAAATATTTGTCAGACTGGGATCGAGATAAAAATTAATCACTTATGTAAGACGTATTTGTCAAAGCTACTACTGTTATTATTGTAATTTTATATATATTCTAACGACAATGTAACAAAATTCCAATTTTCGTTTATAAATTAATTTATAAATGTATTAATGTACTTGCTTTTAATGGATAAATAATAACAAGTTTGATTACATTATTTGTTTGTAATTTATTGCGATTAACATTTTTTCGTAGACACTTGCAAACTAAAGAAAATACTAAACAATGATTGTTTAAAAAGCAAATAATAGTCTGTGTAATTAATTATTAATTAATTTATTTAAAATAACTTTGAATTTTCCAATGAGATCTCTATCACAAGCTACTCTGTACCAAACGATGGTTGTTAGAAAAATCGATATGAGAAATATTCATTACCCTCTCTTAATATGCGGGTTCTCATTGACCTTGTACAGGACCAGCTAGGGTACGAACAGGTACCTTATATATTTTGACAGCTTTACCAATGCCCTACGCCCTAATAGGCACTAAAACGCATAATTTTACTTGGCCCCGACTTCAAAATTATGAAATGACTATTAAATTATCAAATTTATTTTTTGCTTTTTAGTTTGAAGTCGGTTTGTTTTTATTAAAAATTATTTTATTAAATTCATAATGATATTATAATTGTTTCGTATTTGCTGTAATTTTTCATACAATGTTTTAGTATTAAGATAATTTCGAGTGTATTATGGATATTAGCTAGGTGCTAAAGTAGGTAGGTATATTAAAGTGAAAAATTCTTAGAATTTAATAGAAACGTTGCTTTTATTTTCCGACTGAGACACGAGAGGCACATTACCTTTGCTGCCGTAAACTTGAAGATTTAAGCAGGGGAAGAATTCCTTCCACAAAAAAGATGTTACATAATATATGTCATAGTGTCAATATTTTTTTCCTGTGACATTTTTTTTCGTATAAATTTGTGGTGATATTGTGTAACATACAGGTACATATTCTCAACTTATCTTTGACAATATATATACATAATAAATCCCTTCGTTGCCTTTGAACTTGAAAATTAAAGCAGTAAACTTTTCTTCTTAGAAAAAGATAGCACAGACATATTTTCTTATAAATTTAAAGCTTCTCCTAAACGTGTATACTATACCGTTTTATTGAGATGGAACTCTTCGATATTGAAATATTTAAAAATATATTGATGCTGTAATTATAATACAGATTAAAATGTCCTAAGTGCTATAATCCCAATAAAATTAATAACAAAATAATGTTTACACATTCAAAATTACAAACAATCTTAAAAATAAAAGATTTTATAGAACGTCCGCGCCGTGACAAATCGACCAAATACTAATACCATTAGTTGTTTTTTTAATACAAAGAACTCAAAGAATCCATGTGTTAATCCAGGGTATCCTACCTATCTACATACCAAACTTCAACTAAATCGGTCCAGCCGTTTTTGCGTGAAAGAATAACAATCATAGATCCATTAAATAATATTAGTCGAATAGGATTAACAATAATAAATTTGAATATTAAATTTTCAATTTCGATTTTTACCTTATGATTTGAATACCCTGAAAATGTAGGTATACACGTCCCCTTTTCGCCACGAAGGCTTCAAATTGTCTCGTCAAAGGACCCCACAAAGAGATAAAAACTTATTAAAATTTCATTACAGTTCTGTTTTAATGTTTAACTATACTTATATGTGAGATGAAAATTTATATAGGGTGTTTTTAGGGTTCCGTAGCCAAAATGGCAAAAACGGAACCCTTATAGTTTCGTCATGTCCGTCTGTCCGTCTGTCCGTCTGTCCGTCTGTCACAGCCGATTTACTCGGAAACTATAAGTACTACAGTGATGAAATTTGATGGGAATATGTGTTGTATGAACCGCTACAAAAATATGACACTAAATAGTAAAAAAAAGAATTGGGGGTTGGGCCCCCCATACATGTAACTGAGGGATGAAATTTTTTTTTTCGATGTACATACCCGTGTGGGGTATCAATGGAAAGGTCTTTTAAAATGATATAAAGTTTTCTAAAAAACATTTTTCTTAAAGTGAACGGTTTTTGAGATATCAGCTCTCAAAGTCGTAAAAAGTATGTCCCCCCCCCTCTATTTTTATAACTACGGGGTATAAAATTCTAAAAAAAATAGAGGTGATGCATGCTAATTAACTCTTTCAACGATTTTTGGTTTGATCAAAGTATCTCTTATAGTTTTTGAGATAGGTTGATTTAACTGTAATTTTGGTTAAGTTATTGTGCTTACACTGAAAACGATGGCTGAACCTTATAAGATAGATCAAAAAATATACTACAGTATTGTACACCTTTAAAAATCCGCGATGATATAAAATCTTTATAATGTAGGTACTTTTTACGAGAAATATTAGCTTATTCAAGCAATACGCCATTAATCCTTATCCAGTAATGTACCTTAAATACATTGTGCATTTGATAAAGTTTAATATTACAAATGTGATTGTTGAGTAATAATAGGTTAAACATATCCATCGAACCAATATTTTTAAAACGCGTTAATCCTATAGATTATTATTATTACATCGATTCAAGAAGATCGGTCGCTCGCTGCGCTGCAGCGCGTGAGTTGCGGGGCTTGGTCTCGCGCGGGGGCGGGGATTTTTGGAGATTTTAACGAAGATTTCCTCAAACAAAACTACATACATAAATTTATGCAGAATGCGGGATATACACCTCTTCTCCAAAATTGTATAACCACTAGAGGTGAAACTCACCTGGATAATATATTTGGTAATTTTAATTGTGAAGCTGGTGTATATACTTCTTTATTCAGTTATCACAAGCCGATTTGGGCACGCCTATAGCACGGAATATTTATAAATACATATATAAAATTAATATTCATACATAAAAGTACAAGGCAGTCTGGCTAGGCTTGTTACATACATACAAATAGGTTTATCACAGAACATTCCAACGGTCGCGTGTTTCTTAGACATTGAAAATGCGTATAATAATGTTTTAATTGACAAGGTAGTAAACACACTAAATAGTATTGACGTCGGCTATAATATGTGTAGGTATATTTGGTCGTTCCTAAGTTGTAGATGTCTGATGATAAGAACTAACGATAACAATTTGTATTCGAGGTGGGCCAGTAAAGGCTTAGCCCAAGGTGACCCCATATCGCCATTGTTATTTAACTTAACTACCTATCAAATATATCACCAACTCGAACAACATGTAAGATTATCCCAGTACGCCGATGATTTTGTTTTATATATAAGTAATAATAATTTATTGTTTTGTGAAAACTCCATACAATATTCATTAAATATTATAGTTAAAAAATTGAGAGAAATGGGTCTTGAGTTATCTGAGAACAAGTCTATGTTGTGTATGTTTAGCAGGGGGCGCAGACGAAAAACAATTAATGTACAAATAAATAATAAAACTTTAAATCAAGTAGAATGTATTAGATATCTAGGTATGTGGTTAGATAGGTCATTGTTGTGGAATAGGCATTTAAAAGAAATTGTCGAAAAAACATCAAAATACCTTAACATGTTAAAGGTGTTAGCGGGGTCTGGATGGGGTGTTCACCCAAAATACCTACGAACTTTGTACATTTCTTTAATTAGAAGCCGAATTGATTTTGGTTGTTATCTGTATGATAATAGTGCTAATGGACATTTATATAGATTAGAAAAAGTACAGAATCAGGCCATGCGAATTGTTGGTGGGTTTATTAAAAGTACCCCCATACACGTGATGCAGAGTGAGACGTGTTTGCCGCCCTTGTATCTGAGACGATTGTATTTAGGTTATAAGTTCTGTATGAAAAGTATGTCATGGAATAATAATGTAACGATACAGCTCCTTGACGATTTACACGCACTTAGGGAAGTTGCCTTTTGGCGCACGAAAAATAAACCGTTGCTTATTACAGTGTATAATAAATGTAAAAATTTATCTATTTATTCTTCGAGTCCATTAGATATGTTTTCATTGGATATTTGGGTAAACTACATTCAGATAGACGGGGTGATTAATTGTCATTTAGAAAGTGTACAAGGCGCAAAAAAAAGTCATGAAATAAATAGTTTAAAATATGATATTATTAAAGAATAACATGAGAAATACTTGCATAGGCGAATTATTTATACTGACGGATCTAAGAGCGAGCGTGGCCAAGGAGCTGCCTACTATGACACGAGCTGCGGCAGAAGTGACATGTTCAAGATTACCGCCGAGGTATCTATCATGACGCTGGAGCTCATTGCAATATCAGAAGCGCTTAGTTCTATTAATGTTTCAGAAAAAAATGGAGTAGTTATTTTTTCGGATAGTATGAGTGCATTGCAGCATATAGCTCGATGCTCCTCTGGGCTCAGAGGAACTTCGATAGCTTATGCCATTTTGAATAAAATTCATAACCTTGCGCTCAATGGTATTGATCTGAAGTTGCAATGGGTGCCTTCGCATATTGGCTTAAGAGGGAATGAGGAGGCTGACAAATTAGCTAAATTAGGAAGCACGGAAGGGAAAGAGTTTTTTTTTACATCCAAATTACTTAGAGAAGTTTTGTATATTTAAAAGGGATTACTACGAGTTATACAAGGAATATTTTGACAAAAGAAGCAAAGAGAAAGGTATTTGGTATAAGATACTGCAAAGTCAGCCTCCTCGTATACCGTGGTTTGTCAGAGCAGCAATAAGCAGGTCACGTGTTATAGTGGCGCATAGGTTACGGTCGGGGCACTATCCGTCAAGAAAGTTTGGGTACCTCATGAACAAAGTTGATTCGCCTAATTGTGAGGCATGCGGTACACTTGATGATGTACATCACATCTTGACGGATTGTACCAAGTACAGAGCCGGGAGGGAGTTACTGATGACAAAATACAATATAAATGTATACGATCTGGGTGCTTTCACAAACATATTGTCGGACCCAACTTGCGAGGCAGCCTGCGCGCTGTATCAATTGTTTATGCACTAAGGATTTGTGTTAGTATTAAGTTTAGGTTATGATGGGGTTGGCATAACCATAATGGTTAGAAGCCCCTAAATAAATAAAGATTTAAAAAAAAAAATAAAAAAAATAAAAGTACAAGGCAAAATATCGGGAGAGTTTAGGCTCCATTCACCAGGTGTATAAATTGACATAATAAGTTTATTATATTTGCTGCTACGGAACCCTTTGTGCGCGAGCCCGACTCGCACTTGGCCGGTTTTTTTTTATTTCTTAATGCATCATTTTCGATTCCTATTTAAGAACAATGCATAAAAAAGTACCTAAATCAGTTGTTTCAGCCGCGTAAAATTCCTTTTAAAGGGTTCCGTACTCAAATGGTAAAAACTCAATTACTAAGACCTCACAGTCTGTCAGACTGTACCTATCTCATGAACCACATAAAAAAATCACGATGTTTCTGTTAATGTTGAAGAGGTATAGTTCAAAATAATTTTATACCAAAAGAAAATTTTACAAAAGTGATATTTAATAGATCCTGAAACCTTCCTAGACCTTTTTAAATTTTTTTTTTAAATACTAAATGGGCTTGCGCTTAACCACGAGTCGCCTGGTGGTAAGCGACGGCGCGGTCTACGGTGGAACGCGCTTGCCCCTATTCACCCGACTCTTAAAGATCTCCGGATTGTATCCAACGGGGAAGACCCACTCGGGGAGCTCGTTCCCCTCTCTTGCTGTGCGAAGGAAAGTGGAAGCGAAGCGCTTCGTTCGGGTCCTGGGTATATCGACCATGTAACGATGCCGCTTAGACGAGCTTCTAGAAGTTTGATAGAAGTTTGGGCTAAAAGTACTATAAATAAAAAAAAAGACTAATAAAACAGAAATTGGATCCCTCATTGTTAGTCATTAGCTTTGTCTGTCGTCTGATAATTAATCTAAATAAAAATATTAACAACAATAACAAGGATTGTCACGCGAGTCTGGCATTAGTTCGTTGACTAATTAGTAATTAGCAATTATTAAAGTTTATTTTTAAAGTTTGTTGTAGTTTTTTGTTTCTCCTTATGTAATGGTAACACAGTTCGTAGTTACTGTAGGGGTCATCCTCAAAACATTGCAAGCTTATAAATGTGCTGTTGTTAATAATTTATTTACTTTTCAAGTAAAATTTGGTATATAGGTACATATAGGTAGATTATAATGACTCGAAAATATTTTAACATAAGGTTAGGTCACCTTCAATACACACACAAACACACACAACTCACTGACACTCCACACATTAAGCACACATAAACCTAAGTAATAACAACAATATGTATATAAAGAAACTAAACAATATCAGATAATGTTAAAGGAGCCAGTCTTCTACCACACAGGGAAACCTTCTGTGGAAGTTGTGCAAATGTTAATTATGTAATGATTGTCAATAAATGTATTTTATTTTATTTTTATTATGTTTAATTAGGGAAGGTTATGATACTAATTTTAAGGATTTAAAACAGATATACAAGGTTTGGTACAAAATACACAAGATTCTGAAATTCAATGAAACATTAAAACCATGAAGCTTTGTATTATACGAATTTCCAAATAAAGTCATTGGGTTTTATGGGGCTTTGGAATTAAGTCGTTAGAGAAACATTTTGGCAAATGCTAAGCGGTGTGTTGCATGTCCGTACGTTGTTTGTGATTTTACAATACTTTTTAATGTAGACGTACATATAAGAGATAACACTAATTTTGGACACATCAATAATTAAAAAAACAACAAATAAAGAAATTGAGTGATCAGACTACATAGTAAAATAGTCGGCGTACAATTATTGGTTTTACTAACTAATTTCAGTTGAAAAGAATTTGTTTTTTTTTAATCAGTTATACCTGACTGAAAACCGAACATTTCTTATTGGAATTGTATCTTACAATATAAGAATTACATTTTTTTTAATCCTTCATTTATTGAAGTATTTATCAATGAATGAATATCAATATCTTACCTTAAAACGTTACACAGAACACGGGTACAACCGCCGGCCAAAGCACTAGCTTTAGACTACTATACTCATATTATAAAGAAGTAAAGTTTGTGTGTATGTTGAATTGTAAGGGGTAATCTCGAGATCTACTGAACCGATTTTTAAAATTCTTTCACCAACAGAAAGCCACATTATTGCTGAGTGTCATAGGCTATATAAAAAACCGAAAATGATAATTAACATTATGCCCAACGAAGTGGGCACGGGTCAGCTACTAGGTTATAAGCTCACAAGAACGAACTCTCAGACCACATCGGGAGCGAGACGAATTGCCCGAACGAATTACTTTACAGGAAAGCGGTTTCTTGGCGAAGTAAAATACTTCTGTCGTTAACTTCAGAGGTGGTCTCGAGTTCAGAATTATGTCACGTAATACTTATATGAGAGTTCAAAGTAAAGTATATGGTTTTAAAAATGGACTTTAGTAAATTACTAGAACCATCTAAGTAAGCTATTTGTCAATATTGAAAGACAAGTTCGATCAAATTACCAAGGTCTTTAGCTGTTTTCCAGGGACTATAACTTGGATTTTTTTAAGGTTAGAGTGAAAGGGCAGACATGACACTTCTTAAACCGGCATCTTCTCTTAGGATCAGTCGAAATCGCGGTAAATATCTGCTTATCAAATATAGAAAGAATGGCAGGCACATTTACCTAGAAAAGCTGGAGGCTGGCAACTAAAAAAATAAATAATATTAAATTGAATTTCGTTTAAGAATCTCGAGAGAAAAAAACCTTTATACGTAGTAACGCAAACAAGAATGCTACAAACTGCATGGATTTCGAGTGCCGAAAACTCACCAAAAAGGTGTTTTAGCGCTAAAACCCCATACTTTTTGGCAAATCCACGTCAGCAAATAGCGTTCCGTACACCACCATTGATTCTTTTACAAGTCCACAATGGCCCATTGAATAGTCTCGACAATACTACAGACGTGTTTACACTGCTCTGTGGAATTTCGAATTCGCCGCGACAGTTTGAAAACGGAACGCAAATACAACTGTCAATCGTTTTTTTTTCGGAATTGAAAATCGAATACGTTTGTTTTTGACAAACGGTCGATTGTGATTACTTCTATGATCTTTTATTTTTTATAATAATACGAATTAGTTAATGGATCATTTGAACCATTCGGCATTGGTAACATAATAAGTATTTTCAAGTTATATGTAACTAGTGTAAATAAACAAATAAAATAGCATCGTATTAAATAAATCAGTTTATTACCCAATTTTGCAACTATTTTATTATTTTAAAATAATTGTATTAGTCACAAAGTCGCTTGGAAAAATGCACTAATATTTAGCTAGAAATTTCCCGAGGCAAATAAAAAAATGACTTTTCACTATTTTCACCTATAAAAAGTATAAATGAATAATAAAATTGCCATAAAAACGTGCCCTAATGAATGTTAACCCGTCAATCAAAGTATAGTGTTGCCACACCACTTGTTCAAAAATACCCCTCTTGCTAAACAAAGGACCAAAATTGCTTGCTTGATCGATATATTGAATTTTTTATTACCAATTGTTAATTTAAGAGATGTTAATAGAATTTGGTTCAGAAGGGTTGATTTTTTATAGAGGGTAGGTACAATTGATTCTGTCTATTGTGAATTGTTTATATTATTCTAATACTAGTTCAGCGGCGCGTTCGACCACATTGTAAAAGTTTCTATGTTAAAATCGGATAATTTGCCGATCGAAATAAAACGTAATACCGGAATAAGCTTAGCTACAGAATTTGTTGACAAATCTATTGCGTTTTTTTTAGAAAAAAACTAACTAACATTCATTCATACAACCTTTGCTTATCTATACTTCTATACTAATATTATAAAGAAGTAAAGTCTGTGTGTTTGTTAAATTGTAAGGGGTAATCTCAGGATCTACTGAACCGATTTTAAAAATTCTTTCTCAAATAGAAAGTCACATTATTGCTGAGTGTCATAGGCAAAAGGATTGTTAACATTATGCCCAACGAAGTGGGCACGGGTCAGCTAGTTGTAACATAAAAAGAATATAAGAATATATAAAATATGTTTGTCTTTATGATCGCAAAAATCTCTGAAACGAGCAGTGTGATAAAAAAACTTTTTCCGCTATTTTCGAAGTAACATAATATCCAGTCAATAATAGACAGTCTACAATAAATAAAAAGCCACATTGAGAAAAGTTCAACATTTTTTTGTATATTATCATTGTAACGACCGCTATTAATGCTCCGAGTTCTGAATCGCGCTTATGATATTTTTTTAAAACTTAGCATATATACAACATAACTAACATCATACAACAATTAGAGTCTAACGGTCAGTGGTTCAACTAGTCAAAGATCCACCCTTTGGTTCATAGGAAAGTTATATTCACTATCATAACAAAATCACAATGTCGACAATGAAACACGTCAAAATTGTTACAGTCATGTACAAAGTACAGTTTTCCATTGTTCAATTCACGTTGAATTCTGTTAAATTTGCTGTAAAACGACGAAAAACGGTATAACGAAGCATTTCGCTTTGTGGATAAAAGCTTACATACAAATGTAGGTATTACTGAATAATGATTCATACATATAGTCCAGGCATTTAGGCTTAAATTAGTTAAGAAGTCGAATTCGAGATATAGTACGCGTCATTTATGTTTAGCGCTGGACGAGAATAGCTGCGCATCGGTAGAATCGCGCTCATCATTGACGTATTGGTGCGATACCTTATTTTTGACTTCTGCGCAGGTTTCGTGCAGCGCTAAAGATTCGTGACGCGTACTATACCCAGCTGTAAGTCTGTAAATACTTGTACATTGATAATCTTAAAATTGTCTCAAAATGTACATATAGTAGGGTGAACGAAATTATTTTTTATTTTTTTTATTCTATGAAATGGTGAGACGAGCTGGACGCCCTCCTGGTGGTAAGAGACATGCCAGCCCATAACCAATGTAGTGCTACCCAGAACTTTGCTCCGGGCAGGGGTGCACTACATCGACGCTCCCCACTTTGAGTCATAAGACGTTAAGAATCATTAGCCCAGTAATGACGCTATTAAATATCTTGGATGGATGGTGGTGAACTTACTGTAATGACTGGACTAGTAGTTACATTGAATTCAAACTAATATATAAATCTTATAATATTTCTCAAATAACACCCACTTATAACATATTTATTACCTTTTCTTGTACAACAGGTAAAGCCTGCAAGAGATAAGGCCGCACTAATAGTGATAAGGCCCTCTTTTGTTAACACTCTTTTGCTATTTCTTTTCTAACTGACTTCGACGAAAGGAGGAAGTTTCTCAATTCGACAGACTGTATTCTATATAGGGGAAATTTCAAAAATTGTAGGGGCGACTAGCATATAAGTTTCATTAAGTATTTTATGAAAACACTATAATGTTATTAGTATGGTGTAGATCTGATGAGTAAGCCAATGTACGGTCGAGGGAATTCCTCATCGATTCAGAGCAGCTTACTTGAGTTTGAGCTTGATTTGTTTTTCTTTTACACCAAGATGGGGTGTGACTACCTTACCTGATGATACAAAAAATTACACCTGTATAAAAAAACACAAATATAATATAGTCTGTCTAGCTCAATTTAATTTTAACTTATAATTTTGATGAAAAAAATACTACATTTTAAAATATGTTTTTGAAACTTCTCACATTAATTAAAAAAGTTTTTACGCACTAAAAACAACAGCCGTATTAGAACAAGCTCTTGTC
>JADANM010003811.1:1893271-1913443 GCA_026213755.1 Eurema hecabe | reverse complement strand
GGGAACTTTACCGACGCTCTTCCGATCTTCGGTAAAGTTCCCAACAAGATGTGGTGTGACTACCTTAGGAGGTCTGTTGATACAAAAAATTACACCTGTTTAAAAAAACACAAATATAATATAGTCTGTCTAGCTCAATTTAATTTTAACTTATAATTTTGATTAAAAAAATAATACATTTTAAAACATGTTTTTGATATTTTTCACATTAATTAAAAAAGTTTTTACGCACTAAAAACAACAGCCTTATTAGAACAAGCTCTTGTCGCTCTAATTAAAGCAAGTGTTCGTTATACCAATCACAACTGAAAGATTCCTAGTTATGCCTTTATATATGAAATATATGTGTGATAAAACATATATTCAATTAATTTGTTACCAAGCTACAGCTTAGGGTTGCCACTGCGACGTTTTTAGGGGAAAAAGGGAATTAAATTACGTTATAAGAGGACGGGAAACGTCCGATGATATGATTAGTCAGCCCTATGTAGCTAATAATATTAGGTATTAATTATTTTTAACTAATATTGTTATTATAACATAGGATAATTTTTTTTCCGGTATTGCTATGGAAATTACGAGGAAAAGTTTAATGTTTTTAAGGCCGCATTAAAATAAATGAGTGAAATCATCAATTAATTATGACTAACCAAGCACTGATATCAATGTAAGTCGGTCATCGGTTTATTTATAATATAAATATTTATTTAAGTTTTGCAAGTGCAGATGTCGACGCGTACAGTAATTGATAATTGAGTATGAGTTACATCCGTATTAAGTAAATATGAATATATACTTAAACTAAAATAATAATTTCGAGTGACTATATTACGATTTATAGGGTATTAAAATGTTTCGGGATATATTATCGTTAAGATATATGTATGTACATGACATATGCATCTTTTCATCTATCTTTTATTTTATTTCGCTGTAATGAGCAAATGAGCAGGATTATCACTTGGTAGTAGGATATTATGTGCTTTTTTGTTTGGGAGACACGAGGCAATCGAGGACATTATGTCCGTCCATAAACATTTTTTGTTATAGCAGTACTACATTCTTGCGAATACATGCTCTGTTTGCTCAAAATGTATTCGCAAGAATGAAGCACGAGGACGAGTAAGACAAAAAAAGAACACAAGATGTGATACACACACAGGGAATATGGAAAGGGATTTCCCTTTAGACATTTGTTTATAAAAGTCTATATTAATTTAATTTTAATAAAAAAAACACATGTCGCCACCCCTAACTATGTATCAAGCATCGCTCACAGCACAGCATGCTTGCGAGCTATTAAAATTAAATTTGCCACGCGAAAACCGACCCTATCCCTCATTAATACGACACCTTTGAGCTTGTTGGGAAATATTTAAAATTTTTAAAGTAGATTAACAGCTCGTTCGGTTACATTGACGTTTCGAAGAGCCATTTACATTGCCGCACTAAAAGGTATTGCTGAAAGTCTCTTTTCTGTAATTAATTTATGTAACATTTTACACTTTTTTATCAGGTAGAGGTGGCATATAATGTATTTATTTTCATAGTTCATGTATACCATTCATATACCTTTATCTATACTAATATATAAAGCTGAAGAGTTTGTTTGTTTGTTTGTTTGTTTGAACGCGCTAATCTCAGAAACTACTGGTTCGAAGTTGAAAAATTATTTTTTTATTGAATAGACAATTAATCGAGGAAGGTTATAGGCTACATAACATCACGCTGCGACTAATAGGAGCGAAGAAATAATGGCAAAAGAGATCGACGGGGACGAAGTCGCGAGCAACGGCTAGTGTACGATATTATAACATGTTCCGATGAGTTTGATTCCTAGACGAGGATCCTTCATTTGGTTCAGACGAACTTTGAAGGAACGTTACATTCCACTTTCTCCAGATTATTTAACTTAAGGTGGACCTAAATTAGTGCTTAATTAACTTATAATTTAAGTCAAAGCATGTTTAAAATACGGTCTTTGTGTTATAGTTTAAACTTTTTCTTCCATCTCTTTAACTTAGCAACGAGAGAGAACAAAGCAACAAAAATAATGCCACTTACCATTCGCTCTAATAACGCTGACATTAATAAAGTTTTAAAGGCTTTATATTCCCGTATTTAATTAGTTCACCGAAATGTTGAAATTAACTAAAAGTTGTCCAAACTTTGCTTATGGGTCTAGTTTAGTGAGCTTATGTATGGTTAAATTTTGCTAGACTTCACTCATTTTGAGGCACTTAATTTTTTTGACTGTGGGATACTGTAAAAAGGTTTCCTTGATGAACCACCGTTGACTAACCACCTTTACCCATTAACAGAAGCTAAGTGCTTCATAAGGTAAAAGCTAATAGGTAAATTAAGACGGGATTAAGACGGGAGCATGTTGGGACTTACCTAAAGAAACGCAATGATACCTCTAATCAGATGCCATCCAATGAGAAGCTACTACATCAATTTGGTTGTTTGTGGCATGTAGGTAGGTACTCTGGATTAACATATAGGATGCTTTTTATCCCAGTTTTGCTACGATACAGAAATTACAACCTTAACCATGGACCTAGTATGCAATGCTACTATTATAAAAAAGTGTGTATATGTGTGTGTCTTGTAGTGGAATAAATTAGGGATTCCTGGTTATACCAAGAAGTATGCGTCCTGAAATTTCTCACGGAACTGTAGCCACGTGTTTCGTATCGGCTGAACGTTTATCTTTCCTTGTCTTTGATTGCACCGGCGTATATCATTTCGATTACTGGATCTATTGGTGCGCGCGCGCAGACTGTATAGGGCTGCCGGCGCGTAGAAAAATTGCTATTTTTCATATAAAGAGTTAAATGTTTTGTACTTTAGAGGTAAGTTGGATTTCTGATTGAGGAATATCAAAAATGTATGCAATTAGATAACCGGTGTTGTAGAACTGAAAAAAAAAACAGTTCAATACATTCAAATGGTAACAAGAATATTATAAGCCATAAAAAATTTGAACTCTTCTATAAAAGTTTGACATTCAAAATACGTCAAAAAGTTTTTTTTTGACGAACATAATGTTAATTAGACACCGGTAAATTGCGCTAAAAGACCTTACTGTTCGATAATTCGATATTTAAAAAATCTTTGTAATTTTTTTTATAAAAAAACCCTATACGATAACCGCTCAAACCACACACATAGATAACTATTTGTTATTATAGACAGCCAGTAGTAACCCCTGTTTACACGAGAACTCCATAAAGGTGTAAGAATAACAACTAAGTCGTTGAACCGCTTTGTAGAGCCGACGCGAATGAAAAAAACTGAAAACAGATGTGTTTTGTTAATCAACAGAATGCGGCTATGTTGCAGGATATCTATATTTGTGTGAGAATTGTCGAGGACTTTCGCGATTGTCTAGAGAAAGGTGTAGCTAGTAGTAGTAACAGTTGATTTGTAGAGAGACAATTCCTTAATTAATTAGTTAGGAACTCTTTTTTAGCTAGCAAGGCAAATGGGACATGCAGCTGACACGAAGATATAGTATTCCTTAATGAGGAAAGGGCTCATTAAAATGTATTCCAACAAATCCGTTAGAAAAATCTACTTTAAATATAAAAAAAGTCTATTTAAATCTAAACTGATGATTTTATTCACCAAACATGAATTTACATTGAGAACAATCCACTTATAACAAATCAATCAACGCTAAATTAGTTTTTCTCTCAACAATTTTCTATTCTTGTTTCAATATGAATATTAAACATCCCTTGTTCATTATCGATTTGCATGTCATATTTGCTGACGCTACACATTCCCGTGTTGATTTTTTAAGCAAATAATAGATTCGCTTATCGACAGCCTAAACAAATAGGGGAGTATTTGCGAGTACATTTAAGTATGAAACGCAGTTATTTAGTAGACGGTCTATTTTAGAGATCAATAATTCGTATTTGAATTTTAAATTTGCGTTCGAATTTTAAATTTGTTTTGTTTTTTTTTTATTTAACTTTTTAATGGCGGACTGTCATGCATAGTAAATACTTTTAAATGGTTAATCTGATTTATTTATGAATGTTTGACGATTAAATTATTTTTAGCGAATGACAAAAACACTTATTCAAATTATTCTACTATTGCATGCTTAGGTACTTATATTATAAACGTTAAGTCTATAATTATGTTTGATAGTTTGTTACTAATTTATGCCAAATAATAAAAATTCTTAATGAAAATTAAATTTTTGAAATTTAGCCTGGAAGTATCTTGGAGCCACATTTTGTATAGTTTTTATCCCGGTACTTGCATGGAAATAGAAACTATGCATTCAAAACCAAGGGGCGCCACTATTACCTCTATAAACGAAGTCTTAAGTACTTTACAAAATTCACTATACAAAATAATTACACCCCTACAAATAAATCGCTAGACGAAGTGTTTCTCGTATTATTTAATTTATGAAAACATGTAATTAGACATTCACAAGGCTTCACCTTAAGAGATCGTCAACAGAACCTGAATGGATCATATTTTATTCAGTCTATCTCTTAATTAAAAATAATGTTTATACTTGTATAATATTTTCTTCAATCTTTTTCATAAAGTATACATTTTATAAAGAACTATATTTTCTTTATAAATTCCAATTAAGAATTATTTCATAGCTTCTATATCAATAATATTACAGTTAATAGATATGTTATAAAGCTACAAATGAACCCAAAAAAGGATTCAGCACAGCAGCGGTAGCACACATACATACAAGTCAAAACGATAGAATACAGATAAATGATAAAACCAACAAGAAAAAAAGAGATAGTTCGTTTTGTCAGTTACGCGTGAATGCACCGGCAACCAATCACTTAAAGGCAAGACGTCCTAATTAGGATGTCTTTGCATCTTCAAAATTTAGTGCTTATAACGTTTTTTTTAATATAATATCATTGTTCTATATTAAGTGCGAAAACGAAATAAAAATTTTATTTTACATCCATATACGTATTTTCTATTCATACAATCAGTTCCATTACCCTAATTAAAAATATATGAAACAGTAAAACTCTTAATTAATTAGAAAAAATATTTTTATAAAAAATGTGGGAATTACGAATGTATCGGCAATAGTATTGCTATCCTGTTTACTCTTCATAATAAGAGTTAAGACTGCAAATGGGAATGTTGGTCTGTTAAAAGCTAATATTGTACCTAGTTGTAGCAATGTAATTTGTTAACATTATAGTATCTGTAAATATATACACAGCTGTGTTTAGTGCAAAATCATTGCTTGTTAGACGTTCAAATACTTTTGTATGAGATTTGTTTTCTTTTAGTAAGATTTTATGTTGGAAATTCCTTGCTGATATTGCAAGCGCGCTGGAGCCTGGAGGTATCTATAATATACAAATGAATCGCCAAAATATGTGTTCCCAAGTGCATAACTTGTAAGCAACTGTACCAATTTGTATTATTCTTTTTTACATTATTCCTTGAAGTACTATGGTTTTCACTTATTACGTAGAGTTGCCTTCCGTAAGTTAGGATTGGTACAGCGTGAATAAAGTCACGTTGGTCCTACTTTTTTTTATATAAGAGGGGGCAAACGAGGAGGCGCGTCACCTGATGGAAAGTGATCAGCGTCGCCCATGAGTGCTCGTGATGTTACAAGTGTGTTGCCGGACGTTTAAGAAAATGTACGATCTTTTTTGAAGGTTCATTAGTCGTACGTGTTCGGGAACGATGCATGAAGAAGCTGATTCCACAGGATGGTCGTGCCTGGAAAAAATTTCCTGTGAAAACGTAACCACTAATTGGCTAATGAGTCTTAACATCTGATGACTCAAAGTGGGGAGCGTCGGTGTAGTGCACCCCTGCCTGGAGTTGGGTTATATAGCAAAGTTCTGGGTAGCACTGTATTGGCTATGGGCTGGCGTTACTCTAACCATCAGGAGTGCGTCCAGCTCGTCTCCCCTCTTCATATTATAAAATAAATAAATAATAACCACATAGTAATGTTTGTTATTACGATTTTACATTAAGAGTAGCTGAAGAAAACTACACTATATACATGTATATACGGTAGATTTCAATCTAATTTTAATGCATTAAAGAATTACAAGACATCACATTCAGATTCAGACAAAAAAACAGGGAAATTAAATGCAATTCCGATGAACGAGAATGAGATTCCGTGAATGTAATTGAACGACTTTATTGGCGTTTTATAAGACGCTCGCAATTGGCAATCAAACGATTGGCATTGTACTGCGAACGACAAATGCTTTTAGCTTTATATCTATTTATTATTGAACAATATGGCAACTATATATATGCACTTAATGTTACATAATATGTCGTTATTGAATATAACATTGATATCTGTTTTTTATCGACTTCAAAAAAGGAGAAGGTTTCGCAATTCGAAATATTACATTTAATATAAACTAAATACAAAGTTAAAATTTCTTTAAGGCCCTCGTATTGTTGTGAAATTATTATGATTTCTAACTAAAATGCAACAACGAGCATTCATCGTTCTAAAATGGATGTCCTTTCTAAGCTGTGGTTCCAAGTTTAGACTTAAAAGTGTTATAGACAAACATACATATTTACAGACACTGTTACATTTGCCTTCATTATATTGAGTAGCTATATAATATTGTATTTATTAATATTTACAATAGATAATATTATACGGACAACTTGAGATTAGCGAATGATTTGTAGACGTCGGTATAGAATAAAAATCCTTTATCTTTCTCACCCCATGTCATACGTCGTTTATCTACCCCAAACGTTTTAGTAATATTATAATCCCAACCGACCTTCTACTGCTAAACTGGCTCAAAAATAGCTTTAGTTATTACTGTAACAAGTCGGTATTAGAAATACATGAACCCCCGACAAAACGCAAGCAAATTGAGTGTGTAACATTCCTATCACACTTAACAAACGACCTGATGACCTTTAAGACCTGAAGCTGTACTCCGAACACAATCGATGTCAATTTTCATTATTTTCGATACAGTTTCTGAGCAACTTCGAATTAATTTAAAAACTTTTTGTTTCTGTTTCGATAACATTCCGATAAACTGATCCGATAAAATAAAATTTAGTCAAAAATTTCGATATCGACGACAATTGTATTCGGAGTTGCTACTCTGAACCGCTACCTTCGACGGATACACCTTTCAAACAAAAAATAGCGCATTTAAATCATCCGTTTGGGAGCTACGTTGCCTCAGATAGACACATATACACATTGACACACACAGAGACACGTCAAACTTAACACTTCATCGTTTTTGCGTCGGGGGTTAAAAATTAAAAAAAGTCTAAACTAAAAGCTCGAAAGCTCACAACATTAATTCATTAGCATTTCTTTACATAAAACGAGTGCACTCAGGTGCACTTGTAATCAATCCCGGTGTAATT
Source organism: Eurema hecabe (assembly GCA_026213755.1). Lineage (NCBI taxonomy): Eukaryota > Metazoa > Arthropoda > Insecta > Lepidoptera > Pieridae > Terias > Terias hecabe. The sequence goes on along the minus strand of JADANM010003811.1, from coordinate 1,906,039 downwards.
CAAATTGTATCATTAGGGATCGCGTCTCATTACAGATTCAGTGCGTAATGGTGACGCGTCAAAGCCTTTCTATAGAGAATGAGGTGTCGCGGTAATGTGCTTGTCGTTTTATAGTCTATACCAATGGTACGTGAAGGCGGTATTTATAATTGCAATTCATTTAGTCTCATTTACCTTCCGTTTTTATTTTTTTTTGGACGACACGTGCTTAAATGCTATGCTTCTATTTGGTTTCACTTATATCACATTTCAAAAAATTATGACGCAAAGTTATGCAGTCTCGTCAGAGATGTCAATTTCTGTACTATATAATATGGAGTGAACCTGAGACCCATATTTACCTTTTATCACTGCCATAGTATGTATAGGTCGCGTCACGAATATTTAGCGCTGGACGAGAATAAATGCGCATCGGTAGAATCGCGCGACCTATAACTTAACAATAAAATTTAGTATTTAATAATAAAATAGGAACTGCTTACTAACAGAGCATTTGTTTAACAAACGATGCAATATTGATCAAAATTACGTGTTGAATGTTGATCAGTCTTTCAAATATGTGTCAAAATATAATTTGAGTTTAATGAACGAAAACTTCTAGTAATTCTGTATCTGTTACATATTAGTTATCAAAAAATTTGTTATCTTGTTTATGTATGTTATATCTAGTAAATAGCTATAAAAAAAGTGCACTTGTTTAATCAATCGCGGTGCACTTAATTCAAATTGTATCATTAGGGATCGCGAACTCATTACGGATTCAGTGCGTAATGACGACGCGACGTGTCAAAGCGTTTCAATAGCGAATGTCGTGTCGCGTTAATACGCTTTTCATTTGCATTTTTTAGCCTATTGCGTCTCGTGGAAGGCTCGTCGATGACTGAATGGCTTGACGCCCAGCAATGGAACCGAAACACCGCGCTTTTGCCTTTTGAATTTATTACATACAAAATGTTTTTTTCAGACCTAATAGTCTGACGTACTAAAATTGTTTTGGTTTTATATTTAAGAGTCGTTAACACTTTTAATTTATATTCATGAAATGTAAAGTGTTTTATACACGTGATGAAGTTAAACACTAATAGTATTGAACATTTTTATTCCATCCCATACTGCTATCTTCCTCATTTCATTCCTAAGTTTCGCTGTTATTTATTTAGGTATATATAAATAAATATACACGAACAACTTACACACTAAATATTTACAGATCGAACTTACTTTAAGCTACTTAAATTTACTTAGTCGTATACTCAAGGTTCACTTAACAAAATAAAGGTACCTAGTATTGTTATTGAAAGACCAGCAAAGCATTTGCGAAGGTTTAAGGTTTATTACGAAGTTATTTACGAGGTTGGGCTGAGCTGATAGTAGTACCAAAAACGAATGCCTATCATAAATTAAAAAATAAAAACAAAATTATTAAGAACGTTGCATTCAGAATAGCTTGTACTTGGTTGTAAGACTAAATTTGACACTAATTTCATAATAATAATAATATAATCATTTATTGCTAAAACAACCAATACATTGGTAAGCAATAAGCAATAATACCTCACAAAGCTCGCGAAAAACCATTCAAAATTAAATATTCAACTATTCGCTTATCCGTTTTATGTAACTAGAATTTATATTAAACTCGGAATTAATATTTCGCAGCGCTAAACGGCATTTAGCATTTCTCAAAGAGATGTTATCAGTGTAGCGAGATGACTCCACTAGCATCTGGTACGTGGATCTTTTGAGTCTTTCTTTCGTAGTTCTCTTTAAGGGAGACTTATTGCACGTCCAGATGTATTGCAGTTGATGTCACAGCTATCTAGAACTAAGGACACGTACCTTACTTACATTTAAAATGGTAGGTTCATTTTAATTTAATATGTGCTTTACGTAAATGACATTATACTTATCTATTTGGAAGCCAAATTCTGTTAAAACCTAATTATTTGAATTTAAAAAATACTGGCCAGGTACAAAGCCCAGGCTTCTTATAAAAAAAGAGCATGCATACCGAATAAAAAAAAATAATTTTTAAAAATGGAATGATCGAAGAAAGAACGCCCCGCAGGCCGCAGCGGTTACACGCCAAAGGAGTAAAATAAAAAATAAATATGTATTACAAATAACGCATACTACAGATTTCTATAATACTATATTATCAAAAGGGCACACTAAAAATTTAAGCTTATCGAATTCAAGATTTAATAATAGTTCTGTCCAAACCTTTACTAAAGTAACAATAAAACACATACAAATAACCGAATCTATAAATGCAATGCGGTAACGATCTATGTAAATAGACAAAATTGTCTACTTTGAAATTTCTTCACTTTGCGTGCTCATTTGTGTGTTATTATTCTACGCATTAACGATGCGTCAATTAAAAAAAAACTATCAAAGAATTAGGAGACCGTGTTATCGCATAATGCCACTTCCATCATCGGATCATTTTTAATCATTATGCTTTTGAATAATTAAAGCGAGCTTCGTGCTTTCGTACCGCGTAATTTTTACGTTTAAAAGTCAAACTAATATAATACAGTTTTATTTAAACACATGAACAAAATAAAAACAGTTTTCAATAATACACATAATTTATGTAAGTACAGTCAATATTATAAAAGTTGATGATCTCATTCTTGATAATTTCAAGCCTTGTTATTTTTTTATTGAAAGTGTTTATTTCGTTTAAAATAGGCCATGATACTTTTGTAATAATATGACGATTAAAAAATATTACTACATATAGCCTAGCTGAAACCCTGACTATAATTCAAACCATGACAACCCTAACTGAAAAAGATTCCAAAAAGAAAATTTTTATTGAAGAAATGTTTGGAGATATTGGATGTGTTCGCGAACTCCTGTAATTTATACCCAACTGTATACTTATACGACTTAAAGATGGCTACAAAGCCTACATTCAAACCAACTGTTATACAACTCACGCTATTATACATTTTGTTTTTATTATAATATCTTTTGTAAAGGGAATATTTGTAATCTGTAGCGCCGCGACTGTCAAGTAAAAAAAACTTTATCAAAATGCAATGAACCAAGAACCTCATTACAGAGATTTTTCTCGCGGCCTTTTTAATACAGCTATCAACAGAATAATTGAAAAGGTCTCCAGGAATCGCTACATTTATATAGTTTAGTGTTTATTATTTTTAAGAGCGACTTTTTCGGTTTCGTATAATGTGGTTGTTAGGGTTACGACTTATTAAATTGGTGTATCATGCGGCTTTTATCGTGTATAACAAGCTGATTCGATACACTAGAATATCAAAAATTACTGTGAATTGTTATAAAAATAATTAAGCTTCAGACTAACAAGCTAACGTTTAACCTCTTTACCATTTTTAATTAAGAATATAGATTGTCATGTTTAGATCAAGAAATATACCTCGCATGGTTCATAAAAAGACGTAACGTAAATATCACCAGGTTAGTTTCTTCAGGTACATATAACTAACAAAAACTGTTTAGAATTTACATATACAACCGTCTGTTCTCCGAACGAAATGTCATCATTAAATACAACGTATTTTTATTGCAATTAAATAAACATACCACGAACTGCATATCCATCAATTAAGAGTCGTAGTATCAATTTATTCACGCCTCATAACCGCAGGAACCACATTGAATACACGCTCGCATTTTTATGCCTTAACGCGTCCAATTAGGGTTTATTTTCGAATAACTAATTAACGAAGGTTTTGAACACGTCTGCGCTATTGTATTCATTGTTAGGCTTCATCAAAGACCAGGTTTGATAAACAAATGACACTTCGTGTGGGATACGGGATAGACAAGCTTTTCCGTTTGGATTTGTATAATCTGTGCCGTCTGTCGCCGGCAAAGGTCTGTCTCATGGCAGTGTTTGGACTTTGAACTCTCGTCTCGTAGGCTCCTAATAAGTGATGATGTCCTGGTAATTGAAATTGAATAATTAGTACACCACGGACGTATTAACTTTTTTGTTTAATTCAATGCAGATAGATGAAAATTAAGATTTTATTTTTGAATTAAATTCTTAATGACTTTCCACTATTTATTTTCAAAAATACATCGCAAATTAATTGAAGTACATAATAATTAAATAAAAAAATATTCTAAAACTAATATAATATGATTCAATATTATAAAATATATTACAAAAATATAGTCATCTTAACACTTAAATATCTACAAGTGTCGTAACAAAACAATTTGAACACTAGTAAATTTAAATAGCATTGTTTTTGTAATAATGAAGTTGTTAATATACATCTAGAGTCAAAGGTAGGTAAGTTACGTAATTATATAGAGAGTAACTTTATTGCCAAAATTCCAAACCAGTACAATAGTGTTTAATATTTGTCCATCATAAACAACGAAACTGCAACGATTCTCTCCATACAAAAATAAGTAAACAGACGAAGCTTACTCCATAAAGCAAGCGCAGCTGAAAGCTATTTTGTAATGATAAGAAAATAAACTGAATTTTTGAGCAACAATTTCAATAAAGTTTACGTTGAATTTTTCATCTTCCGAGAACGTTAGGGCTTGGGCAGATGGAAAGGCGCATTTTGGTGTATTTTATTTGTTTTGGCGTTTACGGCAAAATGTTTGTATGTTCTACCCTACCACCTAAGCTATTATTTTTAGCTGATTTTTATTAACAGAAGGACCCGGGGAGCATCGAGAATAACTCCTAAAATTTTGTTGCATATTTTTTCAATTGTAAACTTTGAACTTTAAAAAATTTATTCATAGAATCAATCATTTGTAGATAGTAAGTAAAAGCAACTACACTCTGAACGACTTAATTACTATTGTATTGTAAGAACTAGACCTATTGTTATAATATAGACTATAGAGCAATACTCCACATTATTACAATAGATCTACTCCGTACGGATTCATTGTAAATATCGAAAAATTGTAATACCACTTACCAAGTGATGGAGCTTAATCAACTCATAAAAATAATCATATTGATCACTAGTATATCGTATTGTTGTTGACAAACAAAATTCGAAATCAGTCAAAAACTTTATCGAAACAAGAAATAGAAATTACACTACACTAGGTACACTCTATTTCCTAAATCTATTCCGTAGTTCTTATGTAACATCGTCAAGGAAAATAAGTAAATCCTTCTCTTGGGAATAATATAGTTAGGGATGCTAAATAAAGTAGATCTTAGCCCATCTGGTAGTTGGATACAATTTATTTTATCTCAAATTTAGTAAGTAACTCACATATTATTCGACAAAAAAACTTATAAAGAGGTTAACATACTAAAAAAAAGTGGCCCCGCAAATTCACTTTTTCTTTTAAAAACTAGTTCTCATCGATGATCTTATGAGATGTTAAGAGTGAAAAAATAAACTGACAAAAGTCACTGGTTAATTAACCTTTATCTACCAAAAATCAAAACATCGCTAGTCTAAACTCACCCTTACCGCTTATCTAGCAGAGTACACAAAATCTTTTTTTTGTTTCAGCCCAGAATGAACGGAGTGAAGGGACGGAGGATTCCTACCCCGATGCCTCCTAAGGACGCGCATTATGCTAACAGGTATATTGTCCTAAGATCTAGCCCTAAGCTCTGAAAACCTTCAAAAAGCACATTGGCTGAATCTTCGTCAACGTAGACGTAAGGACTAGATTGTAGATTCGTGAATAGGTTTAGAAACTTGATAGCAGTTGCTTTATGAACTGCATTTCATCTTCAAAAATAGTAGTAAAAATTCATTTCATAACAGTATGTATAAGTAAGAAGAGAGTTAAGATTTAAATACTGATATGTAATGTATTAAGAAACGAAAAAAGAAATCAAATAAAAATATATAATTAAATACGAGAACACAAGTTTTTGAGTAACCTTACTTTAGGATATTATGTTTTCAACAAAAAAACAACTTAATATAAGTGTGTCTCAACGTTTTAAATTTATCATTGTAATTATCCTCAGTTGACATTCAATCTGTACCAAGAGAATTAGTAAAAAAATAATAATAATCGTCTCCATAGTTCATAAACGACATGTGTTGTATTAGTTTCATGGGAAACTGTCTTCCGATGCCTTGAGGTGGGAATGAAGGGGTATTTGAATGCGCTAGTAACTGGAAGTAAGTAAGAAATCATAGTAGTGTCATTCATTGAAAGAAATCAAATATGTTGGGTGAATTACAATATTTTTAATAAAAAGTGTAAGTAGTTCTACATCACAAGAATTAGATTAAATTAATTTCAAAACAATTACACCTTTTTATTCAGCAATAACTAAAGCTGAATGAAATGAACTATAAATAATTATTTAATTTTAACTCTAAAGTAAAATAATTATATAATTGCTTAATTTCACACAAAAATTTATAGCATCTTTTTTGTGTTAAATTATCACACCCCGCTACGTTGTGACAAAATAACGAACTAATCACACTTTTCCTGTTTCCACTTACATCACTAGACTAGATTCAATGAAGTAATTTCAAACACTAAAAACTGCTACTTAAGACTACTTTAGTTTAGTAATAGCTAGTAACGCCTCTTTAATACTAACTAACTACTAGTAAGTATTTAAACAACCAAACTTTACTTATTATATTCAGTTAACACATTTATCTTGAAGAATACAATCACTTTCTGTTTTAAGAGTGACGCTCCCGCTTTTTCTTCAAACACCGCGGTGACAAGTGAGTGAGCGAGACAAAACATTCAAATCATGACATTTGCCACAGACACAATATTTAGCAATCATTTGTCAACTGTAGAAGCATTATAATTATTACAACTATACTCATTTAGTGGAGACATAATATGCATTATTATAAGATACGTAAACAGATATTAATTTCAGAATTATTACACTATTAAGAGTGAACACGCCTCAATCACTTCATCCAAGCCAGTCACAATGATTTATGTCTATTACCGTCACGGTGACAAGTGATATAGCTGTCTCGTTGACGACTTCAATATAACACACGTCTGCATATGTGACGACTATTGAGGGTCTCTTTAGATTTGGTTGGATTTTAGCTACACTTTGTTGTGACTTGTGACTAAAAAGGTTTCTATAGCTTTTATATAAAGAAAAAAAAGACGTTTAATCAAGTTTTGTGCTTATACTGAGTTGATACGACTGAGGGGCATTAAATTATACTACGTGTACTAACCGCGTTTAGTATTAATTAGAAACTGATAAAAAAAAATAGTGACAAAAATAAGGTTTTTTTTTTTCGAAACAAACTAAATATATTATAATTTAGAGAAAAAAGTAACGCCATTTGTAAATAAAATTCACTGACCTCAAGAAGTTTGGCAACGTCGCGTAGGTAGTTGTACCGCGCGCCGGCCGATGATGACGTAGACGAGCGGGCGCGGGGCGAGCGACGATAGAAACGTAGATAACTTTTTAGAAAAAATACATCGTGTTCAAATTCAATAAAAACTTAAGCATCATTTGTGACCAAACTACTGGTCCAATTTAATTGATTTTTGGGGTATCGTCTGGAAATCATACTAAGTATATGCAGTTTAAAAAAAATCCGTTCGGACATATCAACTCGGTATAAAATCCTGATTTAAACTTATGGTTTAACATTCAGTTCAAAATGAACTTTATCAGTAACTTATAATGTAAGTTACAACAAGCTGTCCCACTATTCGAGATTACGTGTTTCAATTAACTAAATTTATTTTAAAGCTGCAAATCTAATAAAAATGAACAAACTTACATTTTATTTGTATAGTTAAAAGGTATAGGTACCTATATGAAAATTAATTTACCTCTATCTAATTTCAAAAAAGCCTATACTTGAGACAACCTCAAAGTTGGTTAATGTTTAAGCTCATCCACATTAAGTTACATTATACTTACATTAAGCACTGCTTAGCTTGAACGATTTAATTTTCATCCTTTAATTTCAAATACTTTACATCAAAGGTCCTACTTGACATAATTATGTAGGGTTTAAAATAGACCCTTTTATAGACAGGTCGTTTTGTTGTGGACTATTAAATAGTTTTGAACAATGCTATTTTTTCTACTTGAAATACTGGGAAAAGCAAAATAATGATGTTTTTCAAAAGACCTTACTATGCTCGAGTGCAGTCGTAAGTAATTATTTTTAATGTATGTGGTATGTATAACCTACTTTTAGTGTTTATTGTAGTACAATAATTACTTTGGTATGCTATTAAAAATAAATAAAACATGATATGAAATTTAGTTAGATCTGTTAAAGACTCATTTTTAAATTTAATACTTTTTAAGATAGGTGGAGTTTCAAAATCAGATATTATAAAGGTAATTTTAAAATAGGAGTCTAATAGTTTTATTACTTTTCGGATGTCCTTATAAATTATATTTTAAATGATTGTGTTAGACGTAATTTCTAACGCGAGAAATAATATTCTGGAGGAAGGGGAATGTAACCCTCCTCTGAACCAGAGGGACGATTATTGACCAATTCGTTCCAGTAATGTCGAGAATTATAATATATCTTAAGCTCGATTCAAGAGCTTTACTCCGTACGCGATCATCGATATATATCGACAATTTTTACAAAAATATCGATATGAAAATTACCTCTTACCGAGCTATGGAGCTTCGATATTCTATAAAAAAAAAAGAAATCGAATAGAACATTAGTTTTAATGTCGAAACATTAAAAAAATGAAGTAGCTCAAAAATGTATCGAAACTAGTCGAAATTGAAATCAAACTTGGCCCGTCTATTACAATTATCTTATACTGACCCGTGCCCACTTCGTTGGGCATAATGTTACCAAGCCTTTTTTTTGTATAGCCTATGATACTGAGCAATAATGTCGCTTTCTATTGGTGAAAGAATTTTTAAAATCGGTTCAGAAGATCCCGATATTACCCCTTACAATTTAACAAACAAACAAACTTTACTTCTTTATAATATTAGTATAGTCATTCATTCATTATGTCATTCATAACAGAAGATTCGTGCCTTAACTGGGCGTCATCGTGTGGTGTATTTAGGAAAAATTTCGTGTAACAAAATGTTGTCAAAACCTCGACATACGAGACAATGTATCATAATAGGGCTAGCTTTTGTTCCACATTGTTGTCGACAAATATAGTGCTCGCTGGAGTCTTCTCGAAAGTTCTTAAGTTCCTTGCTGAAACTTTCAAGCTCCATACGAAATACGTGGATAAATAAAATTGTAATGCTTACGCTAGCATAATTTGTTTGTTTTTGGGGTAATAAGTTTTATGAGTTTACTAGCTGTTGCTCGCGACTTCGTCCCCGTCGGATCTATTTCTATTACTATGTTATAGTGAGTCAATCTTAGAAGATAGACGTATACTGTCGCGGACTTTTTTTTAAATCATTTAAAGAGGAATAATTCTTTTATACATATTATTTTTATATCTTGAACCGTTTTCGCAGCGTACGCGAAGGAAGCCCTCAAAGATGAATAATTATCCCCGTTTTTTCCATATTTTCCATTATATCTTCGCTCCTATTAGTCGCAGCGTAAAGTAATGTAGCCTAAAGCCTTCCTCGATAAATGGTCAATCCAATACAAAAAGAATTTTTCAATTCGAACCAGTAGATCCTGAGATTAGCGCGTTCAAACAAACAAACAAACAAACAAACAAACAAACAAACAAACAAACTCTTCAGCTTTATATATTAGTATAGATATAGATTAGTATGGTATTTAAAGATTTATACGAGTATACGTAGATAAATTTTTCTACATGGTGAGCAGTTTTGCTTCCTATCGACAACAACTATCTAGTAGAATAGTGGTCTTTTTAAAATTATATGATTATTAGGATCACGTTATCCTTGAACTCGAACGTCGTTAACTCCAAAATAGTAAAGAAAATACTACTAAAAAGTAATAGTATAACTGCTGTACTGTAGTGTATACAATATACAATATAGTATTGTTATAGAAGCCAAATCTTATTAGTCTACTTGGAAAACTTAGTAAAACAACGAAATTCACTGTGTCTAACAACTGATCTTATTCTACGTATTTATTTGACATTGTTAAATTAAATAAAATCTGTCCACTTTAGTAGCCAACAGCCAGGCGTTGCGGAAGAAAGAGGACTTTATTTTAAGATAGTTTTAGTATCATCTCTCCGAGAGCCATATCTCGTACCAAATTTGGTGTACAAACAAACATATACCCAAAAGCTTGATTACTCTTTAATTCAAGTATTATTCACGTATCGTGACTCTGAATGACTATTGATTGGTCTGTCCTATTCAAAGCTACCTCCGAAATGCGATACACAGAAGCTTGGAACCATTCAACCATTTGATGCTTTTGGCTATGTTACTTTGGTAATAATATATGTTTTATTTATATATACTGTTATAAAATAAAGAGGTTTTATTTTGCTTTTTAATCTATGATACTGTAAGAATATCTGAAATTACTTATCTAATGAGCTAATAAGCGCACTGCACGCCATAGGTTACTATACTACTCTAACCACCTTGACAGCTGGCAGTAAAGCACAGTGCGTTTTCTCAGAAACTTTGTGCCACGTACGACCAACCTGTGGATTCAGCTTCCTCATGCAGTGTTCCCAAACAAATACGACATGGTGACCTTCAAAAATGAGCGTAACTATCCTTAAAAGGTCGGTAACACACTCGTGACAACGCGAGTGCTCATGAGCGGCGCTGATCACTTAACATCAGATGACGCGCCTACTCGTTTGCCCTCTATTTTAATATATAAAAAGGAACTTCAATAGTAGACCATATTGTTCGTGTTAGTGGACTATTAAAGAAAATGGTTAGGATACTTCTGACTATTACGAAAGCAAATAATAAGACAAAGGATGGACAAGAATGCATCCAGGATGTTTGTTACTCGTTTACGCAAAAACTATTGAATGTGTTAGGCTGAAATTTAGAAGGTTGGTTAAACTATGAATCTATACGTAGAAACTGCAGTGCGTGATTTTAATATTAATTAACCTAAGAAAATCAGAAAAGAACAAATTAGATTTTTAATTAACTTTTGAGTAAAAATAACGACATATTAAGTGCATTCTTACAAGTGCCGTTTAGAATTACATAGAAATTTGTTAGACTGAGGGATTGTCGTCGGTCCGTCTGTAACGTGATATTGAACAGAGACGAATCAGGTAATACAGGCCCCAAAATTCTAGGAGCTTTATATTATGGAACTAAAATAATAATTATTATTGATATTGAAAGGATTGATGAAATATAGAAAATAATCTTACAAAGAAAAAAACAGGTAAGTTTTTAAATCTATAATCTATTACGTCCTTCTTATGGGTATATATACGTAAGCTTCCTTCCTATGGGCTTCCTGAGAAATTGTGCCAGTGGGTATCCAGCTTTCTTACGGAACGCAGCATTAAGGTCGTTGTCGACGGTTTTTGCTCGGACTTAAAACCCGTGAATGCTGGTGTCCCACAAGGCTGCGTTTTGTCTCCCACTCTGTTTCTTCTGCATATAAATGAATTGTTGCAAGTTGGCAACCTTCATTGCTATGCGGATGACAGTACTGGTGATACACTATACACCGGCCAACGCACTCTTTCTCGGGATCACGTTGTTGAGTGCCGGGACAAACTTGTGTCTGAAATGGAATGCCTGCTTGAGCAAGTTTCCTCTTGGGGCCAGACTAATTTAGTCCAATTCAACCCCACGAAGACACAAGTCTGCGCGTTTACCGCAAAAAAATCACCCTTTGTCGTAACAGCTCGGTTTCAGGACACTCCCCTCAATCCTACAGCTAGTATCGGTATCCTTGGTGTCACCATCTCGAATGATGTCCAATTCCGTAGTCATTTGGAAGATAAGGCCAAGTTAGCCTCTAAAAAACTTGGCGTGCTCCGCAGAGCGGGGCGGTATTTCACTTCAGGCCAACGCTTGCTCTTATACAAAGCGCAAGTTAGGCCTCACATGGAATACTGCTGTCACCTCTGGGCTGGAGCACCTCAGTACCAACTTCTTCCACTTGACCGTATCCAACATCGAGCAATTCGACTGGTTGACGATACAGCTCTTACCGATCGGCTTGATACTTTAGCCTTGCGACGAGACGTAGCTTCTCTCTGCGTCTTTTACCGCATATACTATGGGGAATGTTCTGAGGAGCTTTTCGGAATTTTACCCGCTGCTGAATTTCACCACCGCACTGCACGTCACCGGCTGCAATACCATCCGCACCACCTTGACAGCTGGCAGTCAACCACAGTGCGATTCAAAAGACACTTTTTGCCACGCACCACCACCTTGTGGAATCAGCTCACTCGTGCGGTATTTCCGATAAATTATGACTTGGGGTGCTTCAAGAAGAGAGCGTATATCTATTTAAAAGGTCGGCAACCCACTCCAGAGCTGCCAAGCCCTGCGAGTGTTCATGGGCGGCGATGACCACTTTCCATCAGGTGGCTCGCCTGCTCGTTTGCCCCCTATGTTATAAAAAAAAAAAAAAAAAAAAAGTCCGAGATAATTATCGATGAATCTAAAAAAGCAAAAATAAAAAGTGTTTAATTAATAAAAAGCTACATTACTCATGACCAAAAACTTTATATAATACAATACAATACAAACACATAATAATGTTTATTCGTGTATAATTTATTAATTCTAATAAGTTAAGGTACATATTACTAATACAAACAAATGTAAGTAGCGGTCTTACTTCTACTAAGTGATTTCCACCAGTCAACTGGGACTTCCATAAACAAAAAAGGAATGGCCAATAAGTGTTATACACAATAAGTCAT